>OY978224.1:40334806-40336565 GCA_963854785.1 Vaccinium vitis-idaea | reverse complement strand
CTAAACCCTAAACCCTAAACCCTAAACCCTAAACCCTAAACCCTAAACCCTAAACCCTAAACCCTAAACCCTAAACCCTAAACCCTAAACCCTAAACCCTAAACCCTAAACCCTAAACCCTAAACCCTAAACCCTAAACCCTAAACCCTAAACCCTAAACCCTAAACCCTAAACCCTAAACCCTAAACCCTAAACCCTAAACCCTAAACCCTAAACCCTAAACCCTAAACCCTAAACCCTAAACCCTAAACCCTAAACCCTAAACCCTAAACCCTAAACCCTAAACCCTAAACCCTAAACCCTAAACCCTAAACCCTAAACCCTAAACCCTAAACCCTAAACCCTAAACCCTAAACCCTAAACCCTAAACCCTAAACCCTAAACCCTAAACCCTAAACCCTAAACCCTAAACCCTAAACCC
Source organism: Vaccinium vitis-idaea (assembly GCA_963854785.1). Lineage (NCBI taxonomy): Eukaryota > Viridiplantae > Streptophyta > Magnoliopsida > Ericales > Ericaceae > Vaccinium > Vaccinium vitis-idaea. The sequence continues at coordinate 40,336,144 of OY978224.1, read as the reverse complement.
TAAACCCTAAACCCTAAACCCTAAACCCTAAACCCTAAACCCTAAACCCTAAACCCTAAACCCTAAACCCTAAACCCTAAACCCTAAACCCTAAACCCTAAACCCTAAACCCTAAACCCTAAACCCTAAACCCTAAACCCTAAACCCTAAACCCTAAACCCTAAACCCTAAACCCTAAACCCTAAACCCTAAACCCTAAACCCTAAACCCTAAACCCTAAACCCTAAACCCTAAACCCTAAACCCTAAACCCTAAACCCTAAACCCTAAACCCTAAACCCTAAACCCTAAACCCTAAACCCTAAACCCTAAACCCTAAACCCTAAACCCTAAACCCTAAACCCTAAACCCTAAACCCTAAACCCTAAACCCTAAACCCTAAACCCTAAACCCTAAACCCTAAACCCTAAACCCTAAACCCTAAACCCTAAACCCTAAACCCTAAACCCTAAACCCTAAACCCTAAACCCTAAACCCTAAACCCTAAACCCTAAACCCTAAACCCTAAACCCTAAACCCTAAACCCTAAACCCTAAACCCTAAACCCTAAACCCTAAACCCTAAACCCTAAACCCTAAACCCTAAACCCTAAACCCTAAACCCTAAACCCTAAACCCTAAACCCTAAACCCTAAACCCTAAACCCTAAACCCTAAACCCTAAACCCTAAACCCTAAACCCTAAACCCTAAACCCTAAACCCTAAACCCTAAACCCTAAACCCTAAACCCTAAACCCTAAACCCTAAACCCTAAACCCTAAACCCTAAACCCTAAACCCTAAACCCTAAACCCTAAACCCTAAACCCTAAACCCTAAACCCTAAACCCTAAACCCTAAACCCTAAACCCTAAACCCTAAACCCTAAACCCTAAACCCTAAACCCTAAACCCTAAACCCTAAACCCTAAACCCTAAACCCTAAACCCTAAACCCTAAACCCTAAACCCTAAACCCTAAACCCTAAACCCTAAACCCTAAACCCTAAACCCTAAACCCTAAACCCTAAACCCTAAACCCTAAACCCTAAACCCTAAACCCTAAACCCTAAACCCTAAACCCTAAACCCTAAACCCTAAACCCTAAACCCTAAACCCTAAACCCTAAACCCTAAACCCTAAACCCTAAACCCTAAACCCTAAACCCTAAACCCTAAACCCTAAACCCTAAACCCTAAACCCTAAACCCTAAACCCTAAACCCTAAACCCTAAACCCTAAACCCTAAACCCTAAACCCTAAACCCTAAACCCTAAACCCTAAACCCTAAACCCTAAACCCTAAACCCTAAACCCTAAACCCTAAACCCTAAACCCTAAACCCTAAACCCTAAACCCTAAACCCT
>OY978224.1:40159806-40329806 GCA_963854785.1 Vaccinium vitis-idaea | reverse complement strand
ACCCTAAACCCTAAACCCTAAACCCTAAACCCTAAACCCTAAACCCTAAACCCTAAACCCTAAACCCTAAACCCTAAACCCTAAACCCTAAACCCTAAACCCTAAACCCTAAACCCTAAACCCTAAACCCTAAACCCTAAACCCTAAACCCTAAACCCTAAACCCTAAACCCTAAACCCTAAACCCTAAACCCTAAACCCTAAACCCTAAACCCTAAACCCTAAACCCTAAACCCTAAACCCTAAACCCTAAACCCTAAACCCTAAACCCTAAACCCTAAACCCTAAACCCTAAACCCTAAACCCTAAACCCTAAACCCTAAACCCTAAACCCTAAACCCTAAACCCTAAACCCTAAACCCTAAACCCTAAACCCTAAACCCTAAACCCTAAACCCTAAACCCTAAACCCTAAACCCTAAACCCTAAACCCTAAACCCTAAACCCTAAACCCTAAACCCTAAACCCTAAACCCTAAACCCTAAACCCTAAACCCTAAACCCTAAACCCTAAACCCTAAACCCTAAACCCTAAACCCTAAACCCTAAACCCTAAACCCTAAACCCTAAACCCTAAACCCTAAACCCTAAACCCTAAACCCTAAACCCTAAACCCTAAACCCTAAACCCTAAACCCTAAACCCTAAACCCTAAACCCTAAACCCTAAACCCTAAACCCTAAACCCTAAACCCTAAACCCTAAACCCTAAACCCTAAACCCTAAACCCTAAACCCTAAACCCTAAACCCTAAACCCTAAACCCTAAACCCTAAACCCTAAACCCTAAACCCTAAACCCTAAACCCTAAACCCTAAACCCTAAACCCTAAACCCTAAACCCTAAACCCTAAACCCTAAACCCTAAACCCTAAACCCTAAACCCTAAACCCTAAACCCTAAACCCTAAACCCTAAACCCTAAACCCTAAACCCTAAACCCTAAACCCTAAACCCTAAACCCTAAACCCTAAACCCTAAACCCTAAACCCTAAACCCTAAACCCTAAACCCTAAACCCTAAACCCTAAACCCTAAACCCTAAACCCTAAACCCTAAACCCTAAACCCTAAACCCTAAACCCTAAACCCTAAACCCTAAACCCTAAACCCTAAACCCTAAACCCTAAACCCTAAACCCTAAACCCTAAACCCTAAACCCTAAACCCTAAACCCTAAACCCTAAACCCTAAACCCTAAACCCTAAACCCTAAACCCTAAACCCTAAACCCTAAACCCTAAACCCTAAACCCTAAACCCTAAACCCTAAACCCTAAACCCTAAACCCTAAACCCTAAACCCTAAACCCTAAACCCTAAACCCTAAACCCTAAACCCTAAACCCTAAACCCTAAACCCTAAACCCTAAACCCTAAACCCTAAACCCTAAACCCTAAACCCTAAACCCTAAACCCTAAACCCTAAACCCTAAACCCTAAACCCTAAACCCTAAACCCTAAACCCTAAACCCTAAACCCTAAACCCTAAACCCTAAACCCTAAACCCTAAACCCTAAACCCTAAACCCTAAACCCTAAACCCTAAACCCTAAACCCTAAACCCTAAACCCTAAACCCTAAACCCTAAACCCTAAACCCTAAACCCTAAACCCTAAACCCTAAACCCTAAACCCTAAACCCTAAACCCTAAACCCTAAACCCTAAACCCTAAACCCTAAACCCTAAACCCTAAACCCTAAACCCTAAACCCTAAACCCTAAACCCTAAACCCTAAACCCTAAACCCTAAACCCTAAACCCTAAACCCTAAACCCTAAACCCTAAACCCTAAACCCTAAACCCTAAACCCTAAACCCTAAACCCTAAACCCTAAACCCTAAACCCTAAACCCTAAACCCTAAACCCTAAACCCTAAACCCTAAACCCTAAACCCTAAACCCTAAACCCTAAACCCTAAACCCTAAACCCTAAACCCTAAACCCTAAACCCTAAACCCTAAACCCTAAACCCTAAACCCTAAACCCTAAACCCTAAACCCTAAACCCTAAACCCTAAACCCTAAACCCTAAACCCTAAACCCTAAACCCTAAACCCTAAACCCTAAACCCTAAACCCTAAACCCTAAACCCTAAACCCTAAACCCTAAACCCTAAACCCTAAACCCTAAACCCTAAACCCTAAACCCTAAACCCTAAACCCTAAACCCTAAACCCTAAACCCTAAACCCTAAACCCTAAACCCTAAACCCTAAACCCTAAACCCTAAACCCTAAACCCTAAACCCTAAACCCTAAACCCTAAACCCTAAACCCTAAACCCTAAACCCTAAACCCTAAACCCTAAACCCTAAACCCTAAACCCTAAACCCTAAACCCTAAACCCTAAACCCTAAACCCTAAACCCTAAACCCTAAACCCTAAACCCTAAACCCTAAACCCTAAACCCTAAACCCTAAACCCTAAACCCTAAACCCTAAACCCTAAACCCTAAACCCTAAACCCTAAACCCTAAACCCTAAACCCTAAACCCTAAACCCTAAACCCTAAACCCTAAACCCTAAACCCTAAACCCTAAACCCTAAACCCTAAACCCTAAACCCTAAACCCTAAACCCTAAACCCTAAACCCTAAACCCTAAACCCTAAACCCTAAACCCTAAACCCTAAACCCTAAACCCTAAACCCTAAACCCTAAACCCTAAACCCTAAACCCTAAACCCTAAACCCTAAACCCTAAACCCTAAACCCTAAACCCTAAACCCTAAACCCTAAACCCTAAACCCTAAACCCTAAACCCTAAACCCTAAACCCTAAACCCTAAACCCTAAACCCTAAACCCTAAACCCTAAACCCTAAACCCTAAACCCTAAACCCTAAACCCTAAACCCTAAAACCTAAACCCTAAACCTAAACCCTAAACCCTAAACCCTAAACCCTAAGCCCTAACCCCTAAACCCTAAACCCTAAACCCTAAACATAAGCCAATCCGAGCCAAGGTGCGTGTAACTCTATTTCTCCAATCCTTCAACCATCCGGAGGAGCATCTAGACTCAATCAACTAAACTACCTCCCAAACCTAAATGGAAAAAGATAGAAGTGCATACACCAATGGTTTGTCGAAATCCGGAAAATGCCAATAACACTAACAGACTAGAGTGTAGACACCTGCGCCTGCAAGGGCCCCGAGTGTGGGTGCCACCATGTATATCCATATTGATTTGTAATTCCCTGCTGCAACCGCTGGCCCCAATGTCCTCACCGGATTCATCGAACCACCACTGGAAGGCCTGTAAAAATTTTGAGCTAGGAGTATTAACCGTATGTAAATGTGTAGGTTAACTGAGATAGCATTAACAAACAGTTAATGAATGAAGAATTTTTATGTTCAAAAGTTTGATCAATCCTAGGTTTCACAGTTTTGTTGTCTAATATGATGAGAAACGAATGGATCTCAATTGTTGTCATAGTTTACCATGTTATCCGCCAAGAGAGTGGACGGACTTTAAAAAGGAGATTACTCTGTTTTCTACAAAACAACAAAATATAACTTGAGAAAGAGAGACAGAGATTAGGAAATAAAGGATCACTAACCCGGCAACTAGAATGTTAAGCATCACTGTAGCTCCGACGGCTATTCCTGCTAACTCGCCAACCTGTTAATTAGGAAGACCCCGAAATGGAAAAGAGAGAGAAGAGATTGTAAGTATGTTGTACGACCTCAGTATAATCTACACCTTGATGCATTGTACTTGCCTCCTAGCTATGTCCTTTTTTACATGTATGTGACGTCCCAAATAGAGCAGTACTGTTGGTGTACATGATAATTACGATAATCTAGAACAAGTGAAGAGTAGTAAATGTAAATGCTCATAAATGATTACCGCTCGGGTGTCGGTGGCAACAACAGTAACAACAAAGAGGATTGAAGGTTATGAGGAATTCAAGCACGAAAGCCTGGCCATTGCTCACGTGAGGAACAGTTACACCACCAGACATGCATGAAAGGGTAGAAAGCACCTTTGAGAGCAAAAGAAGCACATATAGACGCCGAGACCTGCGCTGCTATGTAGGCTGGGACTTGGATCCATGGAAAGTGACGGAGCGCTGCGAACGCAATGGTGAGTGAGGGGTTCAAGTGAGCACCGGAAATGTGACCCGTAGACAGAATCACAATCATCACTGCCAGCCCAGCGCATGCTGCGTTACCAATCAGCGACTCCACTCCCTTATACTTTTGGTTCACGATTGGACTGGTTGTCGCTGCGAATATCAGTATGAAAGTCCCCACGAACTCTGCTCCCAGCTGCAACCAAACCGTACCAATCCAAAATATTATTGAATTAACAAAATAATACATGCTAGCTGACGACGAATAAAGGACAATTACTCCAAAATAGTACTGTACTTGATAACTACTACTACTAGCTAACCACTACTACGTTAACTTTTGGAACAAAATTTAATGTACAAAATTGATTAAACAAAATTATCTTTCTGAGAATATACAACAACAAAGAGAACAATCCTTGCTTCTGTAAGCAACTTCTCTGTTTTACTACATTCCATCCTAATGTGTGTTATTATATTCCAAGAATCCTAACTAACCTTCACCTCTTGGAAGTGGAACTCAACGAATCTGGTCCGATTAAACTCCTCAATTTTTATTTTTCTATTGTATATCTGCTCTCTTAACTACTGCATCTACAGTAGACATGCCTAAACCACCTTAGCCTATTTTCCCTCAACTTCTCCTCTATAGGTGTTACACCTACCATCTCATGAACCATTTCATCTTTAATCTGCCTCGTCTAGTTTTACCACACATCCACCTCAACATTCTCTTTTCCGCTACACTCATCTTCCTCACCTGTTGTTTCTTTACAGGCCAACATTGTGTCTCGTAAAACATCGTTGGTCTTATGGCAATTCTATAGAATTTTCCTTTGAATTTTGTGGGTACCCTCTTATCACATAGTACACTAGTAGCGCTTCTCCACTTGAGCCATCCCACTTGGATTCTATGAGTCACATCATCTGCAATATTTCCATAATTACTCGTAATTGAGCCTAAGTACCTAAAGTGGTCACTCCTTGGAATCTCCTGGTCTTGGATCACCACTCTTTCTTCACGCGCACTGTTTGTACTACTAAACTTGCACACCATATACTATGGGATATCATGTTGAAGTTGTCTAGTCAACTCATCCATAACAAAGGCAAAGAGGGATGAGCTCAAGGCTGACCATTGGTGCAATCGTACTGTGATTGGGAATTCACTCGTTTCCCCTACTGGTGATCTAATGGTTGTGATGGCACCTTCATATATGTCTCTAATTACGTCGATATAACCTTTGGTCACCCCATTTCTCTCCAAAATCCACCATATGATGTCTCTAGGTACCATATCATAAGCCTTTTCTAAGTCTATGAAAACCATATGGAAATCCTTCTTCTCTGCCCTGTGCTTTTCTACCAATCTCCTTAATAGATAGATAGCTTCCATGGTCGATCTCCCAGGCATGAACCCAAACTGGTTCTCCGACACCGTAGTCACCATCCTCAGTCGATGCTCGATAACTCTTTCCTAAAACTTAATCATATGACTCATCAGCTTAATACCTCTATAGTTCTTGCTAATTTGAATATCCCATTTATTCTTATAGATAGGAACTAAGGTGCTCCTTCTCCATTCGTCAAGCATCTTCCTAGACTTTTCCACATTTCAAAGGGAATACCATCTAGTCCTAAGGCCCTACCCGGTTTCATCCTCCTTAAAGCCTGGATCACTTCGGACTTTTGTATTCTTCGATAGAACTCATATTCGACATTCTCACTAGGTACACCAACTTCCTCCTCACCGAAGCCTCATTCATGCTTCTCGTTTAACAACTTCTCGAAATACGACTTCCATCTATCTCTGATCTCTCACCAATTCCACCGAATCAATACCTTTTATACAATTAACTTGAGAGACATCTCTAGCTTTCCTTTCTCACAACTTGGCAGTTTATAAATATTCTTTTCTCCATCTTTAGTATCGAGTCTAGTGTAGAAATCCTTAAAGGCTCTCAACTTGGCATCCCTAACGGCTTTCTTAGCTTCCTTGCTAGCCTGTTTGTAGCCTTGGAAATTTTGTCATTCCGATCCCTTTGCCATTTTTTAAAGCACTCCTTGACTTTTACCATGGTTTGAACCTCGTCATTCCACCACCAAGTCTCCTTAGAAATTCGGCCTTTCCCCTTTGACTCCCCAAAAACTTCTTTCAATATTCTTCTAATATTGTTCGCTACTATATTCCACATACTATCATTATCGCCTTCCAATCCCCACCTCACTTCTTGGGACATTCTTTCCTTGAACACCTCTAGTTTCTCCCCTCTTAGGGACCACCATTTAGTCCGTGAGCATCTAGTTTCCTTTCTCATTCTATTATTCCATGAATCTTTAATAGTGTGTTCAAAAGTTACTTTAATCTATTAATCAGCAACGAATACGTAAAATTTCATGTTAGACGGATAATACTGCGATTAGAAAACATAAAAAATAAAAATAAGATTTTGCAATGGCTCTTGACAAAATTTTATATTTTGAGCAAGCAAGATAAAACTAGCCAGAGCATAGATCTACTAACCTTTTTTAAGGGGAAGTTGTGGTGAATGGGTTGGCACGGATCTTTCTAGACATATTCTATTCTTTTTGGATGTTTAGAATTAATTGTCGTTCAGAAAGAAGCCAGAGCATGATAACAATACCAATAGATCAAATTGTTTTTCTCTTCTTTCTTTTTTTTTTTTTAAAATTTTTGTCATTAAGAACATGTACCTTGTTTGGGCTATTGAGTTTAGGTGTTCAATTATGGATTATTTGAATCAATGGATGTTCATAATATAGGGTTTCTGCAAAGGGTGGAGCCGCCAGTGTACAGACCACCCAAGATTATTCTACTTCCGTATGTTAAGATTTGTCTCTGTTATTTGTTGCCTATTTCTTGGTAAGAATTTTTAATCCCTTTGTAGATTAATTATATGTTCTGGATCTGTCTAATCTTAATATTTTAACCAAAAATATTACTCCATATTTGATCACTTTATGGAGTAGTTTAATAATTTGATGTTCATATCTCGTCAAACAAAGGAGTCCAAAGTGTGAAATATCTATCATATCTATCTATCAATACTCAATAAAAATGTAACGGGGCTTCAAAAGCCACCAAAAAGCTATCCTTAAATTTGTAGAATTTTGGTTCTTAAATCCTCAAACTCCACCCAATCTTCTCCTTATGTTAACCACCCAATAATAAGTTATAAACGGATGAGGCAGAAACCTCCGCCATAGTCATTTTGGACCCCGGCCACTGTTCATTTTATAGGGTCTGCAGAGTAGTGTACTTACGTAAAAAATCAATTTGATCAGACATCGATAGATATATCGAAAATTAACTTTTAATTTATAAAATGAGCGGTCTGAATTCTATCAACAGTTTTTAAGTTAAAATGCCTACTACTACTCTAATTTGTACTAGCATTTTCCCCATAAAATACAAAACAAACATAAGTAGCTGAGAACTAATTGATCAAGCAATTGAATAAATCTAATATATGTTTGTTTGGTCGATAACTTTACCTAAAATATAAACTACAAGTGAAAGAAAATCAAGCAATAGAGCACAACACTTGTACGGTCCTAATGCTATAGAACTGTGGTATTGTTAAACACTAGTACGGTAGTACCTTGAAAAACCAAGCATAAAGTTTAAACAGTTGAAAAAGATAAGCCAAGTAGTGAGATATACCTTGCGGTTGACGGGGTGAGGGAGACATCGGGTGAAGGGAAACCTGCCAAGCAAGTGTGAGGTGCACCCCACGTTGGGGCGTCAACAGGCAAGCATTTGCATCGGGGCATTGACTTTCTATCATAGGAAAGTGAGTCGACTCGGAGCGACGTAAATAAAGGCGCACCTGGCGTCCCCGGTGTTGCCGGCGCCGACACCGTCGGAGTTCCAGCTTCTGATTCCGGCATCTCCTTTTGGAGTATCTAGGTACTTCTGAGGGCTACTCTTTTTTCTTTTCTTTTTTTATTTTATTATATATATATATATATATATATATATATTTTGGGAGGTAGGGGGAGACTAGATGCAAAGTATGTAGAGAATTACATAATTTGGAACTTTTTTTATAAAGGTATCGCTACGTTTTAATCTTTTCCAGAATGATGATGCTAAGAATAAAAAGATAAACACTTTGCTCGTTTAGTTGTCTAAAACAGACATTCATATTTCCAAAGTAAATATTTTAGAACTACTGATCGGATGGAAAGTCTTGAGTATGGGCCCCACACATATTCTCAACCAACGTTAATTACCGTTTGACTCCCTTGCCTTCTTCTCTCTCCTCCTTTACCTTCCTTCTCCTTTGTTCTCCTTTACATCTCTCTTCTGCTTCTCCTTCCTTCCACAGTAGAGCGTCTCTCTCCTCCTTTACCTCTCTCAACGGTGCTTCCCGTACCCTCAGTTCTGCAAAAGCAGATGCGACTACTCACTGTCGTCCTTGACTCCTCTCCTCAGATCTGCAACACCAGAAGCGAATACGAACGTGAGGGAGTCGTCTCCCCTCTCGATTTGTATACAGAGAATCACATGCGCGAATCTCTCGCGAATCTCTCTCTCTCTCTCTCTCTCTCTCTCTCTCTCTCTCTCTCTCTCTCTCTCTCTCTCTCTCTCTCTCTCTCTCTCTCTCTCTCTCTCTCTCTCTCTCTCCAGACCCATCTTCCTCATACCCAACCCTATGAAGCTTTAATTGACATATCCCATCCGCAACACATCTGTACGGGCTTGTCTGGTTGAAGAGGTTGAGCCTATAAAATGCGTCGGTGGATTGCATACCAAGGAGAACCACCGTCGATCGACAATCCATCCACAACGGAGAACCCAAGCAAGGACTCTTGCAGGCGTGGCAAATGGCTTCTCCGATCAACAAAAATTCGACAAGCTAGAGGTTGATCCGATATGTTTTATCTATGTGTCTCGTTTGATTTAGTTTTGGTTTTTATATTTTGGAACATATTTTTGATGATTTGATTTTGCTCTGTGTTAATTTTTGATATCTGTCGACTCCATGAAGTTTTGAGAACTGGGCACTTACAAGAATCTGAATGCAAATGACAACACACAAAAATGTTAATGGATGAACATTTGACTTCCTCACTGGAAGTAGGAGAAGATGAATTCGTAAAGGAATAAAATGTTAATGGATTTCTTGTAAATTTGTATTCTGACTAAGAAAACATATGTTGTAGTATTGTCTCATTTGCTGTTTATAGCCCACAAACATAGGTAACAAGAACAGGTTTAAGTAATCCTAGTTTTGGCTTAGTGTTGTAAAAAGTTATAATGGATGTTGGTTCTTTTGGAAAACTCAAGTTATAGTGCCCTAAGTGGAGTGCAAAATGTGCTTCACATAGACCAACATGCTTTGACATATCAAAACCTACTCAGTTTCAACATTTTTCTGACCTTAGTAACAGGCCAGCCTATCATTTGCACTACCACTAAGACATTTATGTATCATTTTGTTTGCATTGTTATGGTAGGGTTGCTTTGAATTCTCAGACTTGCAACTGGTTTAGTTTTTATTTGATCAAATTAAACTGCAAACGGCTCAACTCAGGAAGGTAGCTTAATGTTTACCTCTGTTTACCTTTGTTTAAGTGTAGTGTAGGAAACTAACATGTGAGATAGCCTCAACTTTAGGAAACTAGAATTAGGGTTTTTCTTCCTTCTTGATCGTATCTTTAGACGCCCAGGCACTCGCAATACTTGTGCAAATAGTGTTATGTAGAAGGTGGAAGGAGGAAAATCTTGAAATGAGATCAATCAGTAATGGAATATGGGATGTGAAAGGAGAAAGAGGGGAGAATAAATTTTGGGTTGCAGTTTTTTTTCCTTCTTGGCAGTTTCAAGAGCCAGCTTTGAGAATGAGTTCACACCAAAAAAGGGGTTCTCTTTATAAAATTATAATAGACAATAGATGTATGTAGCTGTGGGTTAGAACTTAGAAGATATCTGCATGTATCTATATCATTGCATTCTATAATTTACTTGCCTGTTTGGTTGTTAACTTGTGGTGTCAGTATGCGTGTATACTGTATAGTGTTGAGGAAATCTGAGTTGCATGTGGATTCACTCCAGGATTATAGTATTGCATTCAGTTCAGAATGTTTGGCTTTTGAAACTGTTTAACATTTGGTGGAAGGAAAGCTCATAGCTTTGAATTGGCTTGTAGTTTGCACGATTCTGCTGTGGTTTGGTTGTACTATAAGGTAGTAGAAAAGAAAGTAAATTGGATTTTCCCAAGTTTTTCCCTGCACTACATCCATGGGAGAAAAGACATTTAAGAGGCCAATCCATCATCCAACCTGTGGTTTAGTCCTTTTGCACTTTATATAAGTTGATAGCCATGGCAGGGAGGTCATGTGCACAAAGGCTAAACCAAAGGGGGATACATCTGTTTAATCCAACTAACTGTACTAGTGTCTTGACAATCATTAAAAGAATAGAAAAGGGGAACGAAGAACTAAATTTGCAGTAGTAAGAACTTTTGGAGACACAGGCTTAGTTGGAAACTCTTTTGCTTAGTCTGTTTGCAATCTTAAAGGCTAATCTGTGAATATGCATCACTAGCATGTAGACTAATGTTTTGTACCGAAATGATTCACTAATCAGTTCTTAGTGTCAGTCTTGGAGAAAGTTTGGAGCTGCAGCAGAGGAATAAATTTTTTTAAGAGAGGTCGAATTGGGGTTGCAATAAACAATCTAAATGTTTACACCCAAATTTGGCATTTTTTCCTAAAGGGCTACAACAACCCTTATGTTACTGCTCCTTGTGTTAATTTTTGTGTTTGGTTTATTGACAATAGAGAACAACGAAGCTATTGTCAAACCACCTGTCACCAAACCGCTGAAGAGGAAGCGAAGTACCCCGTCTCCTACACCTTCGGCCCACTCTTTCACCAGCGAAAACTCCGTTCACTTGGTATTTTTCCGCATCTCTCTCTCTCTCTCTCTCTCTCTCTCTCTCTCTCTCTCTCTCTCTCTCTCTCTCTCTCTCTCTCTCTCTCTCTCTCTCTCTCTCTCTCTCTCTCTCTCTCCCCAATATCTTTCCTCTTGTTTGTGGAATGGTTGTTGTATGATCATGATCAGTATTCAATATGCATTAAATTTGTTATCTGTTTTTCCTATATGTAAGCCCACCATGGACCGTAGAAAAAATGACGTCGGCATGTGGAGTTATGCCACTACCGAGAAATTTATCGAAATACTCCTTCACGAAGCTAAGAAAGAACAAAGTGCAAATACACGTAAGACGCGTGTATTCAATGCCCATCAGTGGAAAAATGCCCATAAGGAATTTGAGAGGGTGACTGCGAGGGAAGGTTATACCCTCAAACAATTGAAAGACAAGTACAACCGCATCAAAGCCGAATATAGGCTTTGGCAAGACTTAATGACACACACCGGGAAGGGTTAGGATGAAGAGCTTGAAACCGTCGCCTTCCCGGATGAAGTATGGGAAGAGTTACTGAAGGTATTATTATAACTTACGTATTATATCAATGATTCTACCTACCTAATAGGCCAAATATGTAACATACGTTTTTTTTTTTATGTTCTGCCATGTAGAAGAACAATGACTATGGGAAATTTCGCGATAAACCCATTGACCATAGGAATATGTTGGAAGAGCTTCTTGAAGACTCATTGGCGAACGGTGCTTTCGCAAATCCCTCTGTCAATGGCGGTTCATCTTCGGAAGAGGACCGACAAAAGTATGGTCCCCAAAAGACCGTACGGAGGGGCGATGTCATGTCTACGGGAGGAAAGCGCAAATCTGAGGGGAGTGGTGGGTCTATCACGAAACAAAAGAAAGGTGAGCCAATGCATGAGGCATATGATAGAGTGGCAATCGCCAACGAACGAAAGGCTCAATTTTACGAAACCTTGATTGCCAATACCGTAGGACCATCATCATCCTCCATTGATGTATGCATTGCTGCCCTTGCCCTTGTTCAGCCATTTGTTGACGAAAAAAGGTACTGGAAGGCCTATAGCTTATTTTGCGGTCCTGGTGGAGGTGATTAGAGGCAAGGGTTCATGGGACTCCCGCCAGAAATGAGGATTGGGTGGGTAAGGAATCTGAATATCAATGATTAGGAACAATGGGATACTGTCTTTGCTACTATCACTGCTGTTTTTTAATTGACGAACTGCCTATTTATGTTAGTTTTATTTTCGGGAACAATTTGGTGGTTATGTAATATCTTTTGACTTGGTTTCGCTACTTTTATTTATTCGAACAACCATGCATATTGAGATCCACAATCTGATTAATTTGATCCTGTCTCTGCTACATTTTTTCTTTCGGCATGATTGAGGACCTTCAAGGACTATCATTCTTGCAAGGTATCCTTTTGTTATTCATCTCTGCCCTCCCTGTTGCTAGTACCTTACAATTACCGTGAACAAGCTCTGTTTACTGCCATTAGAAGTAACAAAACACAAAAGAAAGCTTTGTTTTATCACATGTATGTCTTGTTCTTCAATACTAATAAGCTGCATGTATGGTAAGATCAGGAAATAACGGCCTTCTATTAAATCGTAGGAAATGCCATATTTTTAACCATATGAAGATAAAGCTGAAAAGAACAAAATGGGTAAAACTGGGTATGAGTTTTGATCTCATACTTTGGAAATGCTGGAAATGACAGATTTGATCTCATACTCATTTCATAAGTTGGAACTTGGAACCCACTTTGTGGAAACAAATGTTTAAAACTGGGTATGAGTTTCATGACTGGGCATACGTGTTTTTTTGTTGACAACTGGGTATGCTCTGGTCAGTCCTCAATCTGTTACAAGTTTGCATATGCATTTCACATTCTACGTATTGCAAAAAAAAATTCGTTAATTTTTTTGTAACGACACAGTGAACATGAATTTCAACAAATCTTTTGTATCGAACAATTTGCATCCAAGTAATACCCATGTCGTCTAGTTCAACTCCACCGCAAAACATTTGGGAAAGCTATTTTAGTGACGGCGATGAGGATCTCCTAGACCTCGAGTTTTTGGAGTTAGGCTTGCAGGATGAGGTCGAAAAAATGCCACAACGAACCTCCGAACAAACTGGTCAAGCATACGTCAATTTTTTGTTGGATGGACACCCTCAAACCATTAAAGACATTTTACGCGTGGATGCTTTTACATTTAGAGCTTTGGTGTCTGAACTGGTTTCTAGAGGACAACTTCAATGGGATAATAAGCATCTTTGTGTCGAGGAGTCATTGGCAATTTTTTTATACATATGTGGGCATAGCCAAAGGCATCGAATGGCCGCTGATCGGTTCCAACGCTCTACAAGCACCATAAGCGCCCACTTCAAGTTAATGCGTCGTGCTATCTGCAACTTGGCACCGCACATCATTCAACCGCCAGACCTCCATGTAACGCTGCCTGAAATTTTACACGACGATAGATATTTTCCATGGTTCGAGGTAATTTTTTTTCCCTTACCCAAACAAAGGAATTCGTTAACTTACTTGGACAATAAATGTGACACGAATTTCATGGTTGGTTTTATATATTTTTGAAGGATTGTGTGGGAGCTATAGATGGAACCCAGATAGAAGCCTGGGTACCGCGTAACAGGCAAGTTGCGTCTCACGGAAGGAAGCCCACAATAACACAAAATGTTATGGTTGTTTATTCTTTCAACATGAAGTTCACTTATGTGTACCCTGGATGGGAAGGGAGTGCCCACGATGGACGTGTTTTCAATGCGGCAGTATCAAACCCGGCTAATCAGTTCCCGTACCCGCCAATTAGTAAGTAACATTCAAGCATTATGCAAATAAAAGCTTCATACAGATCCTCTTCATGTTTTTTTTTTAATATGCAAACATGTGTAATTAAAAAAAAATAGCTATATAGAACTTAGCTTACAGCAAATTTGCAAAAAACAGATTTTGTGGATTGCGTTTTTATAACAAATTGATAATGGTTAATAAATTATTTTAAATAAGCTCATCTTAAAAAAACTTATCTTATGTATTCAAAATTGAACCAAAAAATAAAAAAATAAACCATTTGATTTTAAAAATAAATCTTTCCACTTACATTTTTAACTTCTATGTCTTAGATAAGTACTATGTGGTGGATGCTGGATACACGAACATGCGGGGATATTTAGCTCCTTATCGAGGATGGCGGTATCACAGGGATGAATTTAACGGGACTAATACGGTATTTCGCACTCCAATGGAGTTATTCAACTACAAGCATTCGTCATTCAGGAATGTCATAGAACGGTGCTTCGGGGTTCTGAAAGGAAGGTTTCCAATCCTAAAGCACATGCCAAATTATCCGGAGGCCCGTCAACCTGGAATCGTCACGGCATGTTGTGTTATTCACAACTTCATATTAATCACCAGGGGGATAGATGAGTTTTTTGAGGGGTTCACTGACCCATTCGATTGGGCGGGTGGGAATGACAACCAAGGGAATGTTGGTAACATGATTGGGGTAGAGCCAATTAACATGTCGCCTCAAAACATACAATTGATGGCGCAAAGGAGGGAACAAATGGCTTTCGCTATGTGGGATTCTTATGAGGAATAATCTACCATGAGTACTTGCAATATGAAAAACTCTTTTCTTCCTAGGTTCTACTTGTTTCGTATTTTATTTATGATTTGTTATTGACGGTGTTGGAACCGAACAAGTACTTGGTTATTTTGTTGGGCACGTTTAAATGTTTGTACTATGTTCCCTTTTTATCTTTATTTATTTGTTTTTGAGTACCAATTTGAAGTCTCAAATGTAATTATTGTCACTAAGAAAAAAATAGTGTGAAAACAGATTTTGCCATAATTTATAAATTAAGTTTGTTAAAAAAAACTAAAAAGATTAAAGGATATTCGCGAACTAAGCAATGTGATCCCCGAGCGAAGTCTCTAGCATCTTCATTCCCAAACGATGTCTGTCATAGTATGCTGGGGTGTAATTTAAAATTTGTTTGATTATTTTTTCTTAGTTTATGTATCGGAATTTTTCTGGGCAGCTGTACACGCCATTTTAGTTTACAAAAAAAAAAATTGAGAACAATAATTAATGATACACTTTCCCACCCCTCATATCTCTCTCTCTTCTCAAACTCTAACCAACCTTTTGGTGAGTCAAAGTGGAGCCCACTATTGATAGGAAAAGTGGTCCAAAGTTGACTAAGAAACCATTTCCGCGCAAGTCCATCTGGAGACTAGTATTTGGGAAAACTGCATTTCAAAAAATTTTGGCTGCAAAACAGGAAACGAACACAGTGAACACACGAACACAGTGTTTTCCTTTTCTTGTCTTCATTGACTCCCCAATTGGTGGGGCCAAGACCAATGGCAGATGGATTTTTTGGTTCTTTCCTGATTAATTTTATGGCTATGTTGAAGGGCTAACTTTTGGTTGTTTGAAATAGATGACCCAACAATTTTAAGCATATAAGGTAACCTTTTCATATTCCCTCCATTCCAAATTGCTTGTCCTTTCTTCTAGTCTGAGATGTTCCAAATTTGTAATACCCAAATTACATCCATTATAGTCCAATCATATGCGGCTCCACATATAAGAAAAGATGATCAATTGAAGATGCAATTTGGCTCAAAATATTAAAACAACATTTTATCTACCATAGATATGCAGATGCAGTAGTAAAGGGAGTTGATAGAATAGATAAGGGTTAGTACGCTACGAGGAGAGGTAGACCCAAATTGACACTAAATGCAGTAGTCCGAAAGGATATGAGTATTCTAAATCTCAGTGATCATATAGCCCTTGATAGAGCTCAATGGAAAAATAGGATTCATATAGCCAGCCTCAATTGATTGAGACATATGGTTCATTTTGGTTTGGTTTGGTTTGGTTTAACAAGATTCTATATTTTTTGGATTTCATTATACACACTTGTATATGAAATAATTTTTTAATGGGAGAGTTGTTCCCCAGTCCACTATAGCATGCTAAGGTCACGGGTCCACTCCATAGATCCCTAACATATACAGTCCACACGCGCATCCAAAAGACACAAAATAACCCTCCCTATATAACTCAAATCTTGAGCCGTGAACATCATTCTTCTCTCTCTCTCTCTCTCTCTCTCTCTCTCTCTCTCTCTCTCTCTCTCTCTCTCTCTCTCTCTCTCTCTCTCTCTCTCTCTCTCTCTCTCTCTCCATCGTCACTCTCGCCTCCTCTCTCGATCGTGAAATCGACGAACCTCTGGCGAACACCACCACCTTAAACTCCAGCAAAAACGATCAAATCGTGACCTAACCACGTCGTCGTCGTCGTCTCTGGCTAAAATCAAGTGGTCTGACCATTTTCTGCAACTCCGGCGACGGACAATCTCTGTTCGAGTGGAAAACTGTTCAGATCTCTATGTGTGTGTTTGAGAGAGAAATCATGGCGTCATCATTTTTTCTACCTACTCTCCGGCGATCAACGGCTCCATCAATTTTTTGATTTCTGTAAGAGATTCCTTCAGATCTCGCCGAAAAAGCTCCGGCCGACGTCGGGGTTGCTAAAGTGAACCGTAGCTACAGCGATTCAGACGATCCTGTGTCAGATTTCGGGACTGCCATTGTTAGAGAGAGAGAAGAAAGGCAGATGTGGTCATCGGAGAATATGGGGAAGGAAAGAGAAATAGAGAGAAGAAAGAAATGAGAGAAGAAACTGGTGGGGTCAAGAAGCACATGGGTAACAACAGATTTTACTAGCTACACTTGCATTTAGAAAAAGGGACGTGAGTGCAACTGTACTCATCACAAATGGCAGTATGCCTTGCAAATGATGTCGAAAATCTAGTGAAAAGTGGGACCATGTGATAGGCACACAACATTGCATATTTGGGTGCCTAACTCCCTTTGTTTTGGCACACTCGCACGCATATAATCTTTGTTTTATCTTGATTTCGCGCGAATGGTGTTTTTGTTGAGTTATAGAAAAATGGAGCAAATGGAGTAGCCGGACGCTCTCAATAATCCCTGGAAGTACCCAAGTGCATTCAAGGCCGAGATGAATCCTCCCCAAGTCCAATTCGAGGTGTTCAAGACCTTGGAGGAAGGCCCAAAACAACCAAAAGCCAAGAGAAGGCCGTAAAGTCAATCATGAGTCGGACACTCTGGGTATCAATACCCCAAAACTGGGTATCAATACCCAGCCTTCTCAGCGAATGCAAAGAAAACGCAGACTCTCTGGGTATCAATACCCCAAAACTGGGTATCAAAACCCAGCATTCTCAGCAAATGCAGAAAATCACAGACCTTCTGGGTATCAATACCCCGACGCTGGGGTATCAATACCCTGCCTCTTCAGATAGATTTTTGCAAGTGGGTCGGCACTTTTTGTAACTTTATGGGGGTCCTATAAATACTACTTTAAGTCAAATTTTAGGGCATTCTGACTCAAACACTTTCTCTCTCTACCTCCCTTTCATTTTCTTTTGGGTTTTGCTCCAACTTCTCTCTAGGATTCACGGTATTCTACTTAGATTCAAGGTATTTGCTCTTTATTAATGTTGTAGTACTCTCTCTAATCTATATAAATCCGTATTTTATTTTCATTTTCGTCATGATTTTCATTTCTCTACGTTTTTCTTCAATGTCTAGCTTAATCATGTGTGAGTAGTCTATTAGGCTTGGCATGGGGTGATTTCTACCCCATGGCTTAGGGGATTTCATGATTTCTCATCATTTCAGGCTAAATACGGGCTTGTGAATGGATAGCTCTCTCTTATTTATGATCAAAACATGGTGTTGTTTATCTCTTTGATTGGGTGTAGACAAAAATCTTGGCACACACAATGCTTAGAACCATGGCACACTAGGTGTTTGATAAAATGTGTCAATGAGATTGCTTTCCATTACCAAACCCCATCTTTTATTAAACTTGATTTTCACGGTTAAATATTCCGAGTGTGAGCGACGAAATCGACTCTCATTTGAGTTATCATTGAGAAACGTGAAAGAAGCTAAGTCATGGGTAGTTTGAACCCCTAACCGAGCCCTTGTTTAATTTTCTAGTCAAATCCTGTTTTCATTAAATTAGGAGGTAAAGAGAGAATCTCACAAACAAACCAAACCAAAAAGTTGGCCGTCTTAACGCCAAAAATCTCATGCCGGTTGCATTTGGTCCCTGTGGAAATCAACCCCGGTCTTGCCGGGTTACTATGCTTTCGACGACCTAGCCCTACGCTTGGGGCGACGCTAACTACAACAACGCTAGGTCGCAAGCATCATGGTCCTTTCCCTTGGACATTACACGCAAATGATGTTTGGGAGCAAAAGTAGAGGCCATAGCCTTTTCGATGGGACCAATTTTTTTGTCAAAAATCAACTTTGCAATAGCCTTTTGGTCCAATTTTTCAAAATCAACTTTTAAGTCCAATTCGGGACAGCTATATTTTTCCTAGATGCACATACAACTGTACAAATGAAGAATATTAGTTTTATTATAAAAAATATATGTTGTACATTCATTAGTGGTGGGTGAGCTTTGGTCAACAAATAATTATGACTGAGTAGGAATGAAAACAAAATAAGTCATTTAGAGAGAGAGAGCCGTGTGTAGTGGGAGCTTTTCCTCTCTTTTTTTTTTGAAGCTTCCCAAGTATTTTGTTTGAAGAGTTGCTCTAAATGTGAATCTAGATAATCACATCTTTTGAGTCCAGATAACCACATCTGATCCTAAGTAGGCTTTTTAAAAAAAGATATAGCCCAGATTACCACATCTTCTGAGTACAGATAACCACCTCTTGCAAGTCAAGATAACCACATCTGATTCTAAGTAGGCTTTTAAAAAAAAATGATATAGTTCAGATAACCACATTTGCGCCGGTCACTTTTCTGGCAAAGTCCAATTTTCTGGCTACTTTTCCGGCAAGGCAAAATTTTCCAGCAAACTTTTCCAGCGAAGTCCAATTTTTCGGCGACTTTTCCGGCAAACTTTCCGGCTCCAGCGACTTTACCGGCAAATGTATATTATGTATTAAATTTAATATAAGGGTATATTTGTCTATTAAAAATAGAATGGACCTAACGCCCTGTTTGTTTGAGGGAGATAGAAGGGGGATATAGAGAGAGGCCGGATATAGAAATTCTGGTGTTTCATATCCGCTGTTTGTTTTGTTTTTTGTTACCCGGATATAATATCCTGGGATTTGTATATCCCTTTGAGGAGGGATAACATATAGGCACCCTCCCCCCAGGTTTTGTTATATCCGGCCTCTCCTTCCATATTACCCTTGTGCCAGTTGGCACCTTTTACTGCTGCGAGAGAGAGAGAGAGAGAGAGAGAGAGAGAGGGGCAAGGCTGGCCCACCACCTCCATGCGTCAGAAGAGAGAAAGAAAGAAATGGGAAGTGTCGCAGCAGGTGTGTGGGACGCAGGAGAGAGGGAGAGATGCATGGCCCACCACTTTTTTACTTTTTGACTTTTTTATTTGGGACAAAAACGGTATTTTACATTATCCAACCCCCCATATCCCCCTTCTACAACAAAAAACAAACAAAGTAATTTTTTATCTCCCCTTCTAAAATAATACCCCTCCAACTATATCCACATCTATGTCTCCCTCTTATTATATCTCTCTTCTCCTCTCATATACATATCCCTTTAACAAACAGGCCGTAAGAGAATAAAAAAAGTGGTTTGGTGGATTAGAGGTGTTATGAAAACATTAGGTGGACTAGAGATGTTATAAAAAACTATAATGGACCCTATAACAATTTTTTATTTTTTAAATATATGATTGATTTGAGGTTTTCCTCACACTTTTGGGAATGGGGGCAAGGGCCCTCAATTATTAAATGTAATGGGCCAAGGAAAGTAGAAACCAAGGAAATGGCAAACAAAAAGAAATGCGTTCCGCGACAGAATAACAATAGTAGTAATACAGAAAAATGACTGGGGTGATTTGGCTAATTTGAAAAAATTAGTCTTTTTTGTTTTGTCCTTATTCAAAAAAAAATTGCATTTGTTAGTTGTCGGTCGATTTTTTGTGATTTCTTGGCTTGTCTCGACGAGAGAAATCTAAAAAGTATAAAATTAATAGCCAAACTTAAAGGTTTGTGAATAAAGACGAAAAATAATCCAAAAAACTGGTTTATTTAGGTTTATTTTCGGCTTTATTCAAAAAACTATTACTTTTGACCATAATTTTATACTCTTTAGATTCGTCTCGACGAGATAAATCCATAAACCACAAAATCTTGATGCAAAACTAACAAATGCAAAATTTTTTGAATAAAGACAACGAAAAAAATCAAAAAACTAATTTTTTCAAATTAGCCAAATCACCCCTAAAGTGAAGCTCAATTATTGAGTCGCAGAAGCAGCCAATAAATTTACGATACTGCTTTTTTCACAACGACCTCAAGAATCAAAGCAAAAGGACAAAGGGCCGTTAGGTGACTTGTAAATTCCAAGCACCCAGCTTGCACGAGCAAGGAAATTTACAGATATATGTAACTTCTTCACTACCACCACCGCAATTACCCTATATATTCCCACCCCAAACACCAGACTTAGCACTCAAAACTCAAAAGTACTCTACTCAAGGCTGCATACACATATCCCCAAATTCTGCTGCACAACTAGATTTTTCATCCCTTTTTTAACATACAGAAAAATATGGCAGCAGCATCGAGCACTGCTGGTTTAGTGTTCCCAGTGAGAAGGAAGACACCTGAATTGGTGGCTCCGGCAAAGCCCACACCCCATGAATACAAACTGCTCTCAGACATCGACGACCAAGATGGCCTTCGGTTTCAAATCCCAGTCATACAGTTCTATCGTAACAAGGTTAATGAATCGATGGAAGCTGGGAGAGACCCCGTGAAGGTGATAAGACAGTCAATTGCAAAGGCGCTGGTGTGGTACTACCCATTCGCAGGTCGGCTGAGGGAATTAGCTGGGGCTGGGCGCAAGCTGATGGTGGACTGTACTGGTGAAGGAGTATTGTTCATCGAAGCCGATGCTGATGTTACGTTGGACGATTTTGGTGATGCACTTCAACCTCCATTCCCCTGCTTGGACCAACTCCTTTTTGATGTCCCCGGCTCCGGAGGCGTTCTTGACTGCCCTTTGCTTCTCATTCAGGTACGATCCTCCATCCAACTTATACTCTGATCTTTCTTGTTTTTCTCGATCAATCTAGCGAGCTCCATCGCCAAGACTACTCCATTCCATTAGTTTTGCGTGCTTTTCACAGTCTATACTATCTGAAGGATCAATCAGAGTCTATGCTACATTGTCAGGACATCGCCAACTGCCTTAGTAAATTTTGAGCCAAAAATTATCAATAGATAATGCACATTTTTCACTTTACCTAACTACTCGCGTCTTTTTCATAACTCTAAACATACTACTCTCTATTTCACCTAGCTATCATTTAATAAAATATTATACTTTTCCTTATTACAATATGACCCAATTAATGTAATGTTGCATAAAAAGGGAAAGAGAGATAGAAAGAGAGAGTTAAGAGCAACTGTAGCAACACTTCTCCAAAAATGCCTAATGAACAGTGCACAATATTTATTTTACTTACTCATATTTCTATCAATACTCTAACAGTTTTATCCATTTTACTTTTTTTTTTTATTAAAATATGTATTTTTTTATAAAGATTTCCAGGTGTCAACTATTGAGAGGTAAAGGTGGAGAGAGAGGGTTGAGAGAGAGAGAGAGAGTGACAAGAAAAATTATAAAGAAATAGATTGCTAAGGAATAGTGCTCCGGTACTTTTACCGTAGATACTAGATATTCTGGTGCAAGGTCCATTTGAGGGTATAATTTCTATTTTACCTTAAAAAGGCAAATAGAGAAGCTGTTGTTTTTGGTCCAAGGAGGAAGAAAAGAATAAAATGTGTGAACAAGAGTTAATATAGTTCCTCGGGCAATCTACCGAGTTATGCCGAGTTATTGGAGCGTGAACTAGAAAATCTATGGGTTACTGAGGCTCCTGGAGTGCCCTTTCAAGGATTTTGAGGACTTCCCTAGCTTATACTTTGGCAAAATAAACTTGTCTTGTTCAAAAAACAATTGCATTATTAGTTTTGCAGTCGCTTTTTTTGTTGGTTGTTGGTTCGTCTCTACGAGGGAATCTAAAGAGTAAAAAATTATTAACTATACTAAATTTTTTGTGAATAAAGACAAAAATAATCTAATAATCTACAAAAATTGAGATTATTTTTGTCTTTAGTGAACTTTTTAATTTTTTAATAATAAATTTTGACCTTTTAAATTCTTCTTGTCATGACGAACCAATAATCCAAAAAAAATCGACACAAAGCTAACAAATACAAACTTTTTTTGAATAAAGATGAAAGAATTAACCATAGTTTATTTTTGCGAAAGCACGCAGATGAGACTAACACACAAAATCCTTGAAAATTTATTTGGCCACCACCACATGATACCTCTCATCCTTTTTCATCAAATACTTTTATGGGGTTCGAGTCTCACGAATAGAAAAGATGTTTGGGAACTAAGTAGCGGTGCCCAAAACTTGTGAATAATTACTCCAAAATCCTAACAACCTGGACCCACGATTTTGTTATCCACATACATGATACAACTCTGATTTTCTAGGCTGGCTATCAGTAATTTTGTTTTCATTCCATGAAATTGATGATGAATAGTATGCTACGAAGCACCGACACCTCTCCGGGACCCCGTATCGCAATGTCCCGACATGGGGACACGGTGGACACGTGGCATGGGACACGGCTAATGTGTTTTTTTGGATGGGGACACGGGGAGAGAGAGAGAGAGAGAGAGAGAGAGAGAGAGAGAGAGAGAGAGAGAAGCCGAGAGAGATAGAGAGAAAACGACAGAGAGAGAGAGTACAGAGAGATTTACAGAAGAGAGAGAGAGAGAGAGAAAGAGAAAGACGATACACCTGAGAGCTTCCAGCAGCAGCGTGATCTAATCTCAGATCTGATTTTTTAGGGCTTCAAGTAGGTAATGTCGGCTGATAAGGAAGAGTTTGGTATATATATATATATGCTAAATTATAGTTTTTACCCTAAGTTTATAAGTAATTATGAATTTACCCTTTAAAGTTTAAAAAAAATTCAATTTTACCCCTGAAAGTTAAAAAAATTCAATTTTACCCTTGAAAGTTATGAAAATTTTCAATTTTACCCCTAAAAGTTTTTTAAAAAATTCAATTTTACCCCTGAAAGTTTTAAAAAAATTCAATTTGACCCCTAAAAGTTTAAAAAAATTCAATTTGACCCCGAAAAGTTTTAAAATATATTATATGGATATAATTAAATAAATAAATATACACGTGGCGTGTCCCCCGCCGTGTTTGTGTCCCCATTTTTTTAGAATTGTCGTGTCCCCATGTCCGTATCCGTGTCCGTTTCCATGTCCGTACATCATAGATAGTATGTGCATGTCCAATATAATTCTAACCTTTCCCTGCTCACTGAATGATTTTTTTGTTCCTTTTTTTCTTATAACCAAAAAAAGGAATAAAAGATTAAGCAAAAAGTTCACGAAAAAATCACCTTCTTTAGACAGTAGAGTAGGGCCTATTTTCATGTATAGCAGGCTAAAAATAAATAATTTGACCAAATATATATATAGGGGCCTTTAATATTTGGGATCCATAACAATTTTTTGGGGGCTAGAAGCCGCGAATTCATTGGCTTGTGCTCTAAGTCGGGTCTGGAGATATACACGAGGAACGTTACTACTATAAAGAAAGAATCTTTGTCTCTTTCTTTATAAAAAATGACACAAATATTTGTGGTTATAGTTATGACTATAAGTTAGGACACGACTAGGGCTGTAAATGAACTGGGCCGTTCGCGAACTATTCGAGGCTCGGTTCGGTAAGAGCTCGTTCGAGTTCGATTCGTCTACTAAACGAACTGAACTTGAACCTCAATATTAGGCTCGTTCCATAAATGAGCCGAACCTGAACCTAAGTGGATTCGGCTCGGTTAGGCTCGCGAACCTGAGGTCAAAATGTAATTAATAATACTTTAGGGGTCTACATGTAAAAATTTTATAGTTGAGAAACTTTTATGTAATTTGTTATTCTTTTATCCTAACTAAAGTATTCTACTACGAACAGATGGGTTTTATCCCTAACTAGAGTACTCTATTTAGTGCTCAATATTTTTTTTCTTGTGTTCTTTTTCTTTTGATTTATTGATTATTGTGGCAGATTTGTTTAATTTCTTGATTATTGTGGTTGATCTACATGTAATATTGTTTTGAAGCATATCTCTTTCCCCTCTCAGATTGTGTTCTAAATTGCTAACGAGCCCTGCCGAGCTTGATTCGAGCCTAAATTCGGCTCGGTTCGGCTCGTTTGAGTTTAACGAGCCCTACCAAGCTTGATTCGAGCCTTAATTCGAGCCTAAATTCGGCTCGGTTCGGCTCGTTTGAGTTTAACGAGCCCTACCGAGCTTGATTCGAGCCTTAATTCGAGCCTAAATTCGGCTCGGTTCGGCTCGTTTGAGTTTAACGAGCCCTACCGAGCCGAGCCCGAACTTTGAAATTTTTTCACGAGCCGAACTCGAGCCCACTTGTCTAGGCTCAAATCGAACCCGAGCCGAACCCGAGCCAAACTCATGCCTTAACGAACTGATCCCGAACCTCATAGGGTTCGGCTCGATTCGGCTCGTTTACAGCCCTAGACACGACTATTATATAGTACGTTGTTTAGTTTCATCACTTTCAAGATTACTGCTATGGCCTCATCGGGATACAACTATTGATCCAAGCCAGACAAGAAAAAGAGGTGTCAATTCAAGACTGCATTATTCTTTGAGGCCCTTATATATGTCGGTCACAATTGCGTTTGGGGCAAAAACTTTTCGAAGTTAAAAAATTTTCAAAACTTATCTTCGGTCAACAATGTCTCAAGAAGATTAAAATGGATTGGCTATATTGTCCATTGAAAAAGATACGGTAAAGAAACTTAGTTATGAAGCCTTAATTAAATACGTTTGTAGCCAAAATTGTGAGAATGTTCAAATGATAGATTTGAGGTATTGTAATGGTCATTTATTTTCGAATAAGTATACGTTTAGATTTTTTAAATAATACATCTTTTGTAATGGTATTTTTTATGAAGATTCTTTGTTGATCAACTTTTGTATGCAAAGATGGGGCCTCATTTAAAATGTTTGTTTTGAGCCCCTGAAACTATTGAGCTGATATTATATATCTCATCCGGTGTTAAATTCATGATTAGGTGACCCGACTACGATGCGGCGGATTCATTGTAGCTCTACGTCTCAATCATACCATGAGCGATGCACCCGGGTTGGTTCAGTTTATGGAGGCCGTAGGTGAAATAGCACGAGGCGCAGATTCCATATCCGTGCAGCCCGTTTGGCAGAGGGAGCACCTAAGAGCTAGGAACCCACCGCATGTGTCGTGCACACACCACGAGTATGACGAGGTGCCCGACACCAAGGGAACTATTATCCCCCTAGATGACATGGCTCACCGGTCTTTCTTTTTTGGGCATAAAGAGGTCTCTGCACTCCGCAAGTTTGTCCCACCCAACCTCCAAGACAAGTGTTCGACATTCGAGGTGCTAACGGCTTGCCTTTGGCAATGCCGCACCATTGCCCTTCAACCCGACCCAGAAGAAGAAGTTCGCATCATTTGCATTGTGAATGCACGGGGCAAGTTCAACCCACCCTTGCCTGTTGGATACTATGGCAATACCTTTGCATTCCCTGTGGCCATCTCTACAGCTGGTAACTTGTGCCAAAACCCGTTGGGATATGCACTAGAGTTGGTGATGAAGGCCAAAGCTGATGTTACAGAAGAGTATATGAGATCATTGGCAGACTTAATGGTAATCAAAGGGCGACCCCACTTCACTGTGGTAAGAAGCTACCTTGTGTCTGACGTAACTCGTGCTGGTTTTAGGGATGTGGATTTTGGGTGGGGTAAAGCGGCTTACGGTGGGCCAGCCAAAGGAGGAGTAGGGGCCATCCCTGGCGTAGCCAGCTTCTACATACCTTTCACTAACAAGAACAATGAGAGTGGAATTGTGGTGCCCTTTTGCCTACCAGGCCCTGCCATGGATAGATTTATGATTCAACTCGAGAGCATGCTAAATTCTAATCAACCAACCAATGTTGCTAAGACTTCCACATTTATTACATCTTCCCTGTGACCCGGTCAATAACAGCAACTTCAAGATGAAACTGAGAGCACTTAAAGCTAGCTGCAATTAAAAAATATATATATGAAAAGAGGGGGAGAATATTTGCTAGGTTTTCTATGTAATGTACACCTATGTTGGGATTGCTACTTGCTTGTACTGAGTAATAATGCGACATTCTTCGTGAATCTCTATCCTAACCATTGTTGCAACAAGATTTGTTTTTGTATCACCAGATGATATATGCTATCATTGATACAAAGATATTTTAGCAACGGACCGGAGCTTTTTTTTTTTCGGTACAACGGACCGGAGCTTTGGGGACAATCTTTTATACCCTATAGAGAGCTTTTTTTGTTCCCAAAGCAAAATTTACTAGCACCAAACTAAATTTCTCTCTGAAAAGTAATCTATTAGCAACCAAATTCAGTAGTTACAAGCAAGGAAGGAATAGTCAATTTTCCTATTATTTCCCCTACAGAAAACAGTTCACATATCTCTAGGTTCTGAGTCATCGCTTTCTTTTGCTCCATTGCAGTCATTCAACTTGAAAAAAAGACACTACAAAAAAAAAAAAAAAAACTTTTTGCGTCCGCAAGGTGCCGTCACAAAAGCTATTTGCGACCGCAAAAAATATGGACGCAATTGGTTGGGTGTCAAAAAGTCATTTGCATCGGCATGCTGCCATCGCAACGCATTAGCGACTGCAAATGTATCTTTTAGAGTCCGTAGTTTTGCGGTCGCTAATAGTATATATTTACGACTGTACATAGTGCGGTCGCTAATATTATTTCTTTTGCGGCTGCACAATGCAGTCGCTAGTTACACTATATTTGCGACTGCTACAAGGCAGTGGCTAAAAGATTTTTTCTAATAGTAAAAAAAAATTGAGTCCCCAAAAAATGCCGTCGTAAAAAGGGCGTTGGATAAAATATTGTAGTTGCCAATAGGCTTTTTTCTTGAGCCAAAGAAACCACAAATATATTCAGTGATATCCATTGGCATACACATTTCTAAAACAGAGCATTCTTTCATTCATAGTAGTTCACTTCCAAAACTACAATCATTCATCGTAATCAACTGTTTACATCCAAAATATAATGTCTAGTCACTTTAATCCAAAACATCTAACTGCTTCCAAAACATAATGACATTTACTTTCAATGTTGAATGCAAAAACAGAGGCCAAAGGGAAACAAGACATAGCACAAAATGGAGAATTCCCTTGAAGCAGCTTGTGAGCGCACCATAATCTACTCTTTCAAAAAGACCTGAATGAATAAATAACAAAAAATTAGATAAATACTTAATCGCACAATTAAAAAAAAAAGACAAAAACAAGAGAATAAAACCATATCATACATCACTAGAACGCCAAGCAACATAAACACCGACCACATCTCCAACCTATGTCACACCTTGACGAGTTCTTTCCAAAAGGGCATTTGGCTTTATAGCTTTGTCAACCATAACTTTCCAAAAGTCTAGACCCAATGGAACTCCATCTATTTTTAGCAACGGGTCCTTACTAACAACAAAATCCTCTGCCAAGTCTTGTTTTCGGAATATCAAAACTTGCCAAGCATACTTTCTATCGTACACACTTGTCAACAACAAAAAATAAATAAATATAAATGTAGGTCTGTGTCTGTGTCTATGTCCGTGTCCGAGTCAAATGTGTCTGTGTGTCTGATGTGGATCTACAAGCTCGTTAGCCAAAAAGATAGGATACAGGCGCATCTCCAAGAAGAGGGCTAAAATCCTACCGTATCCGAACAACCATGTAATAGCAGGGGAAAGTAAAAAAAAGAACTAATTGATTTCATATTAAGCACCACGTTACAAAGCCCCATCATCTAATCACCTCCCATTCTTCAGCAAGTAGTTCTATTTGGAACTGTTCACTACTTCACTTATGCCACCTCGGTTGCTCAAGATGTACCCATGCTCGGTGGTTAACTCCAACATCACCCATATGAGTTTCAACCAACTCCATCAAGATCTTATAAAGGAACGATGGAAGTTTTCAAGATCTTATAAAAGAAAAAGATGTGTTGGAATATTTCCAAAATATTTAATGGATATTAAATAGTATTATTGGTGAACGGTTTTAATCCAAAAGGTATGTCTATTCAGGTTAAATGAATAGATATGATTATTAGATTTTTAGTGCAAAGGATAACTATACCAATTATTTGGGATAAATGAATAGACGCAACCATTGGATTTAAATGGTTTAAACCAAAAAAGTATGGCTATTCGGGATAAATGAATAAACATGACTATTGGATTTAAATGGTGTGACAATTGGGTCTAAATGAATAGGTATAACAAATCGTGAATGGTCACAATAATTTGAATGTAAAGATGTGACCATTGGTGAATGGTCACAAGTCTATGCCTATATAAAGGCTAGCAGTTCCACCAATTTCCAAAATGGAAAAATGATTATGATTCTAGTTGCTGTTTCTCTCTAGAATTATCTCCTACATATATTTTTGGCGGGCTCGTAAAATCTAAGTGTTCTTGTTCTTCTTCTTCTGTGCATGATGTAGTTGGACAAATAGTCAATCGGGACTAGACTTCATTGTATCTTGGAGTCGATTTCGCTACTAACCTGGTGCACACCAAATTCACTCGAATTGGTGGGGGCGAATATCCTCTTAAGCAAAGTGACTTTGTCATGCGCCTTAAAGCAATCATTTATCTCTCTATTTTTATCCACTTCCATTGGTGATACGATTTTTGCACCAACAAAGATGTGCATTCATATATTCTTTCCCGAAAAATTAATTCTCAGATGTTCGATCTCTCAGGATGTTGAAGACATTTCCATAACTAATGTGCATCTCTCCCACTTGTGTTAGTTCATTTTCCTATCAAACAAGGATAAAAGTCGGCTTATTAGATCAGATGACACTCTTTAGATTTGCATATGCTTTTTTTTTTTCCAAGAATATTTAATGGTAAAAACTCTTTCAAAGTTTTCTGGTGTTTGCTTTTTTTCTAGCCTCTTTCAAATTGTTTGATATTTTCAATTTAAGTGAATCCTAATTGCTGATAGAGTTTTGAATTGCTTGTCTTTACTACAAATTAGGCTTTACATTATTTTTTAGCTGAGGTGGAAGCGAAATTTGTTTATCTTTAAGAAAGAGTTTTTTTAATCATCTTTCACTTTTTGGATGATCGTCGTATTGCTGGTTTATTGGCATATGTTTATTCCGAGCTGCGAATGTTACGACCCACCACCACATTGCACAATATTAAAAGTCAGATTATTAGATTAGATAACACTCTTTAGATTTGCCGATGCTTCTTTTTGCCAGGAATTTAATGGTAAAAACTCTTTCAAAGTTTTCTGGTGCTTGCTTTTGTTTCTAGCCTCTTTAAAATTGTTTGATCTGTTCAATTTAGGTGATAGAGTTTTGAATTGCTTGTCTTTAACTCTTTTTCCTCCACTCGGTGTCTTTACTACAAATTAGGCTTTTACATTATTTTTTAGCCAAGGTGAAAACGAAATTTGTTTCTCTTTAAGAAAAAGTTTTTTTAATCATCTTTCACTTTTTGGAGGATTCCGGATGTAATGACCCGCCACTGCCTTACACAAAATTATCCGCTTTGGCCACCCAAGCTCCAAGGACCTTCCAGTAGGGTCACCCATCCCAGGATTGCTACTAGGGCAAGCAAGCTTAACTGTGAAGTTCCAATGAGCTTTGATGCTCACACGGCTTTAAAAGGCCTTGTGAAAGTTAAAGCATGATCTATTCTTTTGTATCACAGAACTCCGTTGCATCCAAGTGATCGAGTCATGGGCTGTCATACCGGATGGTTAAGTTTGAGACTTCTTGTGATGATTTTTGGATCCTAATACACTTGGTACCAATTTTATTTGTAAAGAGATCAAAAATTTCGGGTTTGACACAAGAAATACATCTTGCACGGATTGTTTTTATTAATTTAATTCTTTTTTAAAATGTCTGATATGTAAGTTAAACGAGATAATTATGTTGTTAAATCTTTTTGTGTCATTTATAAATTAAAAGATAATCATGTTGTTAAATCTTTTTGTGTCATTTATAAATTAAAGACCCATGAAATGCAGGGACTGTTATTGTGGTGTTTGATAGATCTCACTTTCTGAGGTCTGTCCGAATGCTTCATGTCCCCGTTTTGTGTTAGGGAACATCTCCCACCTAGCCCACCAGCCTCTTTTTGTTTTACACCCCATAACTCTTCCTCAGTAAGGTTTGAGGCAGAACAGCAAAGCAAGTACAAGTATTAAATATAGAGAATTTGATTTCTATATTTTGGAGAATTATTCTTCTCCAAAACTCTCCTTCATTTTAAAAATGGATTTTGATCCTCCAAGTACAGATAAATGAAAGGAAAGATATAGGATTATCCTCTATATTTTTTTTGGGTACAAGGCAAGAACTCTACTGATGAAGCAGTTTTGGGCGCGACCCGTCGAATGACCTGTAGACCTGCAAAACAGAGCAAAACTAAGGACACCGGTATGGTGTCAGCCAACACCCCTTCGATGCCTAAGTCAGTCCATAGATTATATGAAGTGGATAGTTGCCTGTGAATTAAGCTATCACAATCACGTACCTCTCTTAGGGTTATGTTGGAGTTTTTATAGGCATTGGGAGTTGTTGAGTCCTTGTTGGACTTGGAGTCTTTGACTTCCAACTAACTGTACTTATCCTTATCAGTTCCTTAGTATGCTAGGTCTCTTATCTTGATAAGAGTTTAGCCTTTATCGCATCTTGGTACCAATTAGATAAGCATCTGGCCGATTAAGGCTTATCTTATTAGGTTAAGACAGACTCCTTAGAATCCCCGTCCCCGTAGGGCTTCGAGTGATGAGCTGTTATGCCGAGCTGAGCTACTAGCTTGAACTGAGCTTCTCAGGAAGTGCCAACCTAATGTGATCATCCTGAGTTCACTAATGTCACTCGTGAATGGCCTAGTCAGGTCAGGACATTACTCATGGTGCATGTCCTGCTTTGTCGTACTCTTACCGACCTCTCCTAGGAAACTGTGTTTAATCCAAGCTGCCATAGAGGTCAGTTCTTCCTTATTAGCTCAGTTTAGTGCCCTCGTATGACCTGGACTATTCATGAAAGTCAGGTCTAAGTTTATTGATCTTTGTCAAGCTGAGTACCCAAGCTGGATTGTCTGACCTCTATCCGTCGAGCTAACCAAGTTAGCTATTTGTATTTATCAGTACTCACCTGTTTTCGAGAACGTGCTCAGTGCAGGGAAGAGGAAACACTTCAAATTTGAAACGGCCTCGCCTCTTGTAGACACCCCAATTTTGAACCCGAGATGCGCTCGAGCATCCCCGATGATGAAACGGACCAATCATGATTACCTAGAACTTGTGAGAATGACTTGAATTTGATCAAAATCAACCAAACACCACCCAAACAACCAAAATAGCCCAAACCAACCCAAGCATTGTTGAACCAAGCCAAACCATCAATCTGCCACCAAGAACCTTGAGCGCTCAAGCTTGAGGCCTTGAGCGCTCAAACCCCTGAGAAACACCTTGAGCGCTCAAGCCCACGGCTTTGAGCGCTCAACTCTGATCCAGTCAGCAACTTGCAGAGTATCTCATCATGAGATTTTCTGCATGGGAGCGTCTGAGATGATCTTATACGATCTCTATATGTATAATACACTCCACTAACTCCAAAAATACACAAAAAATACTCCCAACCTACTTCCAAATACAAACCCACTCTCTCTCTCTCCTCTCTTCCCTCCCACTCACTCTATAAAACCACCTAGCACCCCTGGTTTGAGGGGGGACGAACCACTCTGATACACCAGCTCTCAATCCACCCAGAATTCGTTGTTCTCTCTCTCTCTTTACAAAACCACACATTCATTACCAAAACCAGTGGCAAAAACCACCTTTCAAGTCCAAAATTGAGTCCTTGATCATCAACCAATCACCTACATTGTTCAATTCGTCCAGAGTATAAGCCAAAAACATCCACAATCGTCATCCCTAAGCCCAGAATCAAGTTCAAATTACAAGCATTTTCCAAAAGGTAGTGAAACATGTGATGTACTCACTGTTTTGGCCCATCTGAGGAAGACCAGTGAGTTCAAACAGGTTCTTTATACTTGTATTGAACCCACAAAGGTCTAAAAGTTGTTCAAAATCATTTTCAAAATCTGCAGTTTCAGCAGGGGTTGAGCGCTCAAGCCTCTGACCTTGAGCGCTCAAACCCAGCTCTGGGCCAGTCACTGTTTTGCTGATTTTTTGTGCTTTCTCTTGGTTTTAATCATCATTAAATGGTTAAATATGTTCACATCATTTTCAAAACAGCTTATTTCTACTTCAAAATCATATGCATGAGTATAAGTTAACCATTTTATGATGATCCAACATCAAAACCTTTGAAAATCTCATAGTTAAGAGTAAAACGGTGACTGTTCAACTTCAAACATCTTTAATCTGTATATTTATGATCTTGAAGAGGTATCAAAAGCTTGCTTAAAGGTCAAAAATCAGAAAGCCAGATTATGGCTTGAGCGCTCAAGGTCATGAACCTGAGCGCTCAAGCTGTTCTTGAGCAGTTTGATGTTTATGTCTTATTCTGGAAGAGTGTCGCAGTAAATTAACTAGAAAGTGTGTGTGAGTTGTTATTACTGTGTTCAGAATCTGGACCTCTCTCTCACTTCTCTATTTTCAAACATTTCTTTGTTAATTTGTGGTGATTATACTCTTTTCATCATTCTTTAAGAGATCAATCTGTATGTTCTTATTTGTTTCTCATAGGAAAGTGTTTGATAAATGTTTGATCTCATAAAGAAGCTGCAAAAAGGTATAATTTCGCAGAAGCCAGGAACTGGTTTGAGCGCTCAATCCATGAGCCTTGAGCGCTCAAACTGGTTTGAAGAGGTTGAGCGCTCAAGCCCTTGTCTTTGAGCGCTCAATCCCTATTCTGGGATCCAGTTTGTGAAACAGTATTAGTTATGTCTCATGTTAATAATTTCTGAAATTGTTGTACAGTCTCTGTAATCTCTCATTTCCTGTGGATAATTGTGGTAATTTCATTTGTTATCATTGTCATCATTCATGTAAGTCATCAAGCACAAGCATCCACTTTAGATTCCCGTTTTACATTTTTGCTGCTTATGTGATTCCCATTCCCGATTCCCTATTTTCGTGAACAAACTGAATTTCAAATATTTCTAAAAATCCCACAAAACATTGAGTAGAGACCGGTTCATGGACCGGGCGAGAGGGGTGCCGTAAAACCCTTCCCCTCTCGTAACCAAAGCCCCGAATCTGAGAAATCTTTGGTTTCACAAGGACTAGTAAAATCTTTTTCAATGGGCAACGAGTCATATTTTTATCGGTTTCTCGGGTTCGGACCTTAAATCCGGGTGGCGACTCAAACAATCACAATCTTTTCGAAAACCGAACCGCACCGAATTAAAGTGGGCCGTCCACACCTCTCTCGCTTTTAGTGTGGCAAATCTAATGCAGACCTCACGGGTCACCTTGGGGGCTACGTGGCCTAATCATCATCATAGGTCGTACCTTTTTGGTAAATGATTGAGATTGCTTTTGGGGAAGGTTGGTTTATCACTCCCCGAGCGATTTGCAAAGAGAAACCTTGTCGTGCTAGTATTTCTTCCCAGGAATTCTTAGATATTACTCTTTAGGCATGTCATCCGCCCTTCTTTCTAATTCTTTTTTGCTCGGTTTTTCCGTTGAATTGATGTACTTTGATCGTAATTACAAACCTGTTGATTCCCCAAACCCCTTGTTCATTTAAATTAGATGAGGAAACTGAGGAGGAAGAGTCGCCCTTAATGGGTTGTGGGACTAGGGCTTTGGCCTCTAGTTCATCTTCCAAGAATGTAGGTATGGATCTGCCCAATGGGCTCGACCCTACTGCACAAGGTGGCCAGCCCCGTGGGTCTGGTTTTAAAATATGCTGCAAGCTCTGACCTGAGGTCCTGTATACAGGTCGGCAAAGTCTCTTGCTTGCCAAGGATTAACAAGACGAGGTTATTTGGGCTCTTGCGTACAAGAAACAGGATTTCAACCGTTTAGCGACATCGAGGGATCTTTTAGATTATTTGATTGGTAAGGCCTTAATTAGCTTTTTATTGTGCATTTTCTCTTTTGCTGACCAAATTGTTTCCTTTTATAGGAATTGACCATGGGAGACTATGCCTCCCATAATTAACGAGGAGCTAATTGGGAAAATGAGCGTTGAGCTGATGCCTTAGCATATTTGCCTCAATTCGGTCTGTGATATTGCCTACTCATTCACTTACTCCCTACTCCCCTAAGTGTATGGTTGTCTTAACAACTTTACACTTATAATGGGTAAAGCTTATTTCTCTTTTTAATGGGCCGATTAGATCTTTATTGCCTTTACTTGTGCGTACAGAATCAGCCTTGGCTATTCCATTTTTGTCATGGCCTTAGCTGGCCTACTTTTTAAGCATTTATGTGCCTTGACTATATGAGCATAGAAGTTCGAGAAAGAGGCCTACAAGTCCACTCGGCCAAGACTCAAATAGTACTGGTACCCAAAGAGCTATGGACAATGCCTACAGACAAGTCTAGTCAGCATATAATCCTAATCCTAAAGGGTAAATAACAATCCGAGCACAGATCGGTTGCAACCAAAAGTACAATTTGCTACGGCATAAAGCATAAATATTATAAAATTACTGTTGATTTCTACAAAAATATGTCGAGCTTATCAACTCAGCTAAGATTTTTACGGAATAAAAGCTTCTAAGGAAGCTCAATGGCTCAATAGCTCATTAGGTCGGCTAACCAGCATTCCTAACGGGTAAGGATGGCCTAAGCACGACTCAAACAGGACAGACAACATAAGATGCCAAGGCATATAACATAAATATCATAAGTGCAAAGCTGTTCGCAGATACGTCTGCTCAGCCCATTAGCACAACCTAAAAAATATACTAGTTCCAATAAATAGGGTCACCCCCACCACAGCCACCCCGACTCTGCTAAGGCAGATCATGCCACGGCATAAGACACGCTCTTTACAAGTATAAAGTGTTATCACACCTTTACACTTAGGGGAGCAGGCGCATATAAATAGTCGGCTCAGATATGTCAATAGCGGCACCTCAAGAAGTTAGCTCAGATATAAATCGACAACAACGTACTATAGAGTTTCTAAGGAAATGTAAGACATGATGATTTCTAACAAAGCGTCATAGAAGTAACACAAGCAAAAATATCAACACTACGGCACCTCATCAGATGCCAAGGCATCCCATCAAACAACAATTAATGTTTTCAAAAGTGTTTGGTCATAGCAGAAGGCCATCCAATCAGCGCCAAGGCACCACCAGAGAATGAAAGTTGTACATAAACTACGGAGCTTGACAAAGAGGCCATTGAAGCCGACCACAAGGTCAGCACTGGCCTTAAGGGGTCAGCTCAGCGCTTAAGACTAGCTCGTCCAAAGGGACCAGCTTGGCAAGCACTATGTTGCAGGATAGCTTTGTTTCTAAGGAAGCATGAGCTCAGAGTTTCTAAGGAAACATAAAAGCTTCTAAAGAAGCTCAACAATAATAGTTTCTAAAAGGAACATGAGAATCGGGGGAGTTAGTATATAAAAAAGATTTCTATGGAAACATATAAGCCCAACTTCAATCAGATTAGATCAACTCAGATTTCTAAGGAAAAATAAAAGCTTCAAAGGAAGCCCAAATCGAATTAAAATTCTAAACAGGTTTCCAAGAAATCTGGTGATTTTTAAGAAAACACTAGAAAAAACAACCACTTCTAAGGAAGTTGTCTAAAATCATATATTAGAGCACGCATCAATGCTAGAGCGACTAATCAAAGAGAAAGATTAAATGCAAAGGCATCTCGTCTAAAGAAAATCGGCAAAGTACCATGTGATAAAATTATTACAAATTATAAAAGACCTTAACGAGGTCGGCTTTTCAAACCAGGCCAGCTCATCCTAAGGGATTAGCTCGGCTAGTACGAGGTCAGCTCGACATCAGGCCAGCTCATCCTAAAGGATTAGCTCAGCCAATACTATGGTGTGCAAGTACAAGGTCAGCTCGTCCCAAAGGATTACCTTGACCAACACAATAGTGCATGCTAGTGATGGTTAACCTTGAGGGGTCCAATATACACAGGCCAATTTCTTAACCCTTATCTTCTATTTTGTTTCTGTTTCTAATTAATTTTCTATAGGAGTAGGGGAATATCGCAGAACAAGTACCCCAATTGGACAACAAAACCTATTCGAAATGCTAAAGGATAATCCTAAGAGATTTAACAAGACAATCCTAAGGGATGTCAATAAAAGTCCAACCAGTAAAAATGCTCGGCATAATATCAAAAAGAATACATCCCAAGGGATGAGATGAAAGTCTGACCAGTCTCCAAAAATATGCTCAGCTCAAGGCCTACAAGGCCCAGTGAAACTAGGATTTTTGAAGTCCCAAGGGACTCAATAAGTCTGAGCACGGTCTTTGCCTGCTTAGCCAAGGCTTTCACACAAAGCCCTCAATCCTAAAAGACTAAAGAAGTCCGAACATGGTGTGTGGGGTATTTTCCAATAAATACAGAAGACGGACAAGTTAGCTCGTCCAGAGCCATCACGTGACATGCACGAGGAAGGAAACACAGAATAGTATGCCGACGAACACAAAGCCCATAATTCAATAGTTACTCGAGTATACCTGCTCGTCGGATAACGCGGACAGAACGGCCCAGTATGTGAGAAACCCTAGTAGCAACCTTACCTTGTGCAGATAAGGAAAGGAGGGAAGATTCGAAGATATTCCCAGAATCGGTTGAGCTTGCGAAGATAAGCACAATCTTACCCAGAGATGGAAAGCCAGCCAACTTACTAAACAAGGAGCGAACTCCCATGTAGGGTAAAGCTCCGAACGAGCAATATGCGGCCATCTTGGCAAGAATCCTTATCGAATAAGGATTCAGAATCATGCAGGCTACGCTGCCCAATAAGGAAGAATCCTAAGCTTGGAAGGATTCCATACAGAGAAGAATTCCACAGGGAATGTAAGTGCAAACTAATTGACTATATAATGAAAGGGATCCTAAATGCTAAAGGTACGCAAAATTCCATTCTCATACTTTACACTCAATACGGTTATCTTCCAGTTCGTCAATACTAACTTAGCCATCGGAGGGCCCTTGCCGCCTAGAGGCAGGGGTGCTCTGACAATTTGTCTGGGCTGCAGGATCGGGGTCGCTCCATTCGAAGAGGATTTGATCTCATAAGAGCAAGGAAATAACTTTGTGAGTTTTTCCCCTCTTACACATGGTCTTCACCTGCTCGGCTAATTGCTTTCATAGAAAGCTTAAGTCCTAAGGGACTCAATATGGTTGAGTAGGGTCGCTACCTGCTCAACTATGGGTTTCACAGAAAACCCTAGGTCCCAAGGGATATAATTCCAAACCCTGGACTAATAATCTCGTTTGGTTCAGCTTCAAAATATGAACGCTGAAAAGTCAAATAAGACTAAAAAGTCCAAGAAAGTGGCCCACAAGCCCACTCGGCCCATAGGAAATATGGAGTCCTAAAAGAGCTCGGGACTAAATAAAGACTGATCTCATACGTCAGATCAGCACCCTGAGGGAAAGAACCCTATGGGAAGGTTGACAAGATCAATACATATGCTGGGAAGTAAAACCCAAGCAATAAAACTATGATTGGGGACATAAGCTCAGAGTGCTAATGTAAACAAAAGCCTAAGGGCACCAAGTAAAAACCTACCTCGAATAAGTGTACAGCCACAACAAGTGCATACACACTTGGGGGAGTATGGGTATATGATGAGCATCCTCAGTAATGGCTATGGACCAAGTACAGGGGATGGTCGGATAAACTATACAGCACTGACTCAGGTCAGATTACTGACTAAGGTCAGATTCAGAATCCGACTATGGTCAGATAGTTCAGATCATGACTAAGGTCAGATTTAGAATACCGACTAAGGTCAGATCATCAAAAACACTTGTTAATGAGCAAGATATGAAAATTAATGCTAATGCATTAAAGCTAATGCTAAGACATTAAAAACCACAAGTGAAATGCCAAGGCATAAACAACAAAAACAGATCACCAAATTTATACAATACCGAGAAAGTGGCCTACAAGCCCACTCGGCCCAGGCTCTATGAGTACTGGAGTCTAAAGAGCTCCAGACTAGTAAAATAAACTGAGCAGCCAAGAGTGCCTCAAAATCCTAAGGGACGATAAAATCTAAGCAAATAAATTTTTCTCAGCACATAAATGCTTAAAAAGTAGGCCAGCTAAGGCCATAACAAAAATGGAATAGCCAAGGCAGATTCTGTACGCACAAGCAAAGGCAATCAAGATCTGATATTCCCATTAAAAAGAGAAATAAGCTCTACCCATTATAAGTGCAAAGTTGTTAAGACAACCATACACTTAGGGGAGTAGGGAGTAGGTGAATGAGTAGGCAATATCACAGACCGAATTGAGGCAAATATGCTAAGGCATCAGCTCAGCGCTCATTTTCCCAATTAGCTCCTTGTTAATTATGGGAGGCATAGTCTCCCATGCTCAATTCCTATAAAAGGAAACAAAGAGGTCAGCAAAAGAGAAAATGCACAATAAAAAGCTAAGGCCTTACCAATCAAATAATCTAAAAGATCCCTCGATGTCGCTAAACGGTTGAAATCGTGTTTCTTGTACGCAAGAGCCCAACTAACCTCGTCTTGTTAATCCTTGGCAAGCTAGAGACTTTGCCGACCTGTATACAGGACATCAGGTCAGAGACTGCAGCATATTTTAAAACCAGACCCACTGGGCCGACCACCTTGTGCAGTAGGGTCGAGCCCATTGGGCAGATCCTTACCTACATTCTTGGAAGACGAACTAGAGGCCAAAGCCCTAGTCCCACAACCCATTAAGGGCGACTCTTCCTCCTTTTGGGGTATCAACAGTAAGTTTATAATATTTATGCTTTATGCCGTAGCAAATTGTACTTTTGGTTGCAGCCGATCTGTGCTCGGATTGTTATTTACCCTTTAGGATTAGGATTATAAGCTGACTAGACTTGTCTGTAGGCATTGTCCAGAGCTCTTTGGGTACCAATACTATTTGGGTCTTGGCCGAGTGGACTTGTAGGCCTCTTTCTTTGACTTCTATGCTCATATAGTCCTTTACTCCCCCAAGTGTTAAGATGTTGGGAAAACATCTTGGCACTTGTAGATTGCGTAATTGTTTTCTGTGGGCCGTTGGCCTCATGACTTGTTGCCCCTTAGGACAAGATCACTTTACTAATTAATCAATCTTGCTGACAAGTAGGTTTTTTTATTTATTTATTTTATTTTTACCGAGCAATTTTGATGATCGGTCTTATTTACGGTGTCCCTTAGGACATGGTAGATTTTTAGTCTCAGAGCTTTCTAAGCTACTTTATCTGCTTTGTTGTTTGTAGCCTTGTCGGGCTGGAGTGCCTTGCAATCCTTATTGGCATCTGGTTTGTATGCAATTATTTCACAAAATAATCCATGTTTATCCCTTGGGATGATCCTTTCCCATAGGAAGTACCATAGTTGGCTCAGACTCCTCGAATGAGCATGACTCTGTTTGTCCATGTTTTTTTTTTTTTTTGAACACGTGTAGTGCATTCTTTCTCTGAGAATCTTGCAATCTGTTTTCTTTTGAAAAAGACTGAGAATAATTATTTCGAAATATAATGGCGCATGAAAAAATTATTTTATCTTTGAAAGATAAA
The DNA here is from genome assembly GCA_963854785.1 of Vaccinium vitis-idaea. NCBI lineage: Eukaryota > Viridiplantae > Streptophyta > Magnoliopsida > Ericales > Ericaceae > Vaccinium > Vaccinium vitis-idaea. The sequence continues at coordinate 40,289,847 of OY978224.1, read as the reverse complement.
ATCCATCATGATTTCCGAAGAAAAACTCGAGTGCTGCTTGCGGCCAAATTGCGAGAGTTACTTTAAAGCAAGTATATGGGTGATGGCCATGGCCACTCGGTAATTGAGTTATTTATTGCCGAATTACCATCTCCGCTGCCGAGAATAATATTGACGACGATGAAGTCGGTGACTTCTTTTTCAATCTTCCGTACATAATTGTACTTATGATGGGTAGTATTCTGATTGCCCTCAAACCCATCACACCCCAAATTTGTTTGGGCCGATATTTGCCGTGGCAATTTTTTGACGCTTGAGCCGATAATTACCGTGGCAATTTTTTGAAGAGAGATTTACGGGCCGGTACAACACATTGGAGTAAATTTCCTCCGCGTCCAGTAGGGATGGCAATTTCCCCAAACCCGATGGATACCCGCCCCAAACTCGGCTATTTGGAGGTGGATATTATTTGATTTTTCATCCAATAGGAGCGGGTATGGTATAACTTAAAGAATCCCCGGTTGAAAATGGAGCGGGTATGATTTTGTGATACCCGTCTCCGAATACCCGTACCCGCCCCGTTTCAAATTGTATACATATTTTTATGAATGTATGTATATATGCAGGCATATAGTAGTATATGTATGTGTGTATATATAAGTATGCATATTGGTATAATTTATGTATATTGTTCCAAATTAAAACTATATATGGTTAAATATTAAAAAAAGTATAATGATGGTAGTTTTTAAAATTGTATATAATTTTGGTAGACTATTATTTCTTTGCAACTTTCTATTCTATTTTGTTTTAAATGGTTTTTTTGTTAGTATAGAACACATAAATTAGATCTTATCCTCTTTTCTTTTCTTTTTTCAACTAGTTTGGATATGGATTTATCCGAATATACCCGATCCCCAATGGGAGGCGGGTATGGTGGATTGTCCACTATCCCTTTTGGGTATGGAGGTGGGGATGGGGAAGAACTTCACAATTGGAGATCGGGGGTAGAATAGGGTCCCCCGATCCATACCCTACCCGTTGTCATCCCTAGCGTCCAGCCCAGGTTCTAAATATTCCCATCAAGGTAAATACTCTAATTTGTACCAAAATTACCCCGCAACCCAAGGCAGAGAGAGAGAGAGAACGCTTGCAACCTAATCCTCTCCATCTCCCACGACCAACTCCTCTCCATCTCCAATCCGCCGCCCTCTGCCACTCCGACGTCCTTTCTGCCGTCCGATCTGTCGCCGACCACTTCACTATCTTCGGCCGCCGCATTTGTGAGGAGGGTAAGCGGGAGAAGGCAAGCAATCAGAGGAATCGTTGAGTATACTCATGTACTTGAGCTGTTAGGGTCCCAATTAACTGATCCTCAACCCATCAATTATAACTGAGGTGAAAATTAAACTTTTGATTTTCAGATTTCGGGTAAAATTTGGATGTTACAAAGCAGTTGGATGCCTCAATCTAGTGTTGAATGCTAAATGCGAATTTTTTTCTTCTGACTGCGAATTTTTCTGGGTTGTAAAAGGGCAATTTATCTGAGTTGTTTGAGCTTCTTTGAAGTTGGAAGAAATCTTTATTGTAGTTATCTTATATAGAAAAAAAATTCGCATCCAAAATTCGCAGGCAAAGTTCGCACAAAAAAATCACCAGTCGCCAAAAAATGGAGCTATGGCGGCTGCGATGCATCTTCCGGCGACAGATCTAACAATTCCAAATCGCCATTCTGGGTTGTATAAGAGCAATTTATCTCAGTTGTTCCATCTTCTACGAAATTCGCATGGAAAATTCGCACCTGAATTTTTTTCTTCCGACTGCGAATTTTTTTGGGTTGTAAAAGGCCAATTTATCTGAGTTGTTTGAGCTTCTTTGAAGCTGGAAGAAATCTTTATTGTAGTTATCTAGTTTAGAAAAAAATTCGCAAGGAAAAATTCGCACAAAAAAATCACCAGTCGCCGGAAAACTGGAGATATGGCGGCGGCGATGCATTTTCCGGCGACGGTCTAACAATTCCAAAATGCCATTTTTCAATTTCCAATTTCATCTCAGATAGCCATTTTTTTCCCCAGCCTTTGATTTACCTCCTGTCCATCATCTTCTTTGATTCGCAGCTCTCTCCCGCCGCTTATGGTTTTATGGCGCCACTGTCGACCTGAGCAGAGGTGCAGCGTCGCCATCGATAACACAGAGAGAGAGAGTGAGAGAGAGTGAGAGAGAGAATTGGAGAAGGCGGTGAATATGGCCGACGTTTGGGTCTTTGCCGATCTATTTGGAATACGAGAATTGTTCTAGGCTGTAAAAGGGCATAATAGTAATCTAAACTAGCAACTGGAGTTGGAGGTAATTAAAATATTGATCTTGACTTGGAGGGAATTAGAATCGGAAAAACTAGACCTACTAGTAAATATCTGTTTTTTGAATGTATTTCATTGAACGGGTCCATACCGTAAAAACGGCGCCAACTGATGAGGTAGTTTTAGGCGCGGCCCGTCGAATGACTTGTAGACCTGCAAAACAGAGCAAAACTAAGGACACCGGTGTGGCGTCAGCCAACACCCCTCCGATGCCTAAGTCTGTCCATAGATTATATGAAGTGGATAGTTGCCTGTGAATTAAGCTATCAAAATCACGTACCTCTCTTAGGGTTATGTTGGTGTTTTTATAGGCATTGGGAGTTGTTGAGTCCTTGTTGGACTTGGAGTCTTTGACTTCCAACTAACTGTACTTATCCTTATCAGTTCCTTTTAGTATGCTAGGTCTCTTATCTTGATAAGAGTTTAGCCTTTATCGCATCTTGGTACCAATTAGATAAGCATCTGGCCGATTAAGGCTTATCTTATTAGGTTAAGACAGACTCCTTAGAATCCCCATTCCCGTAGGACTTCGAGTGATGAGCTGTTATGCCGAGTTGAGCTAGTAGCTTGGACAGAGCTTCTCAGGAAGTGCCGACCTAATGTGATCATCCTGAGCTCACTAACGCCACTCGTGAATGGCCTAGTCAGGTCAGGACATTACTCATGGTGCATGTCCTGCCTTGTTGTACTCTTACCGACCTCTCCTAGGAAACTGTGTTTAATCCAAGCTGCCCTAGAGGTCAGTTCTTCCTTATTAGCTCAATTTAGAGCCCTCGTATGACCTGGACTCTTCATGAAAGTCAGGTCTAAGGTTATTGATCTCTGTCGAGCTGAGTACCCGAGCTGGATTGTCTAGCCTTTCTCCGCCGAGCTGACCAAAATGCATGGGAGTATAAGGTGCTACAACATGAACTACCACTCCACTCCCGATTATCCTCTATATTTGGACTGACTTTAGAGGATAGAACTTTACTAATTCAATATATATCTTTTAATTTATAAATTTATTTTTCATTGAATTAGTGCTATTAGATTGATATTCATAATACCATTTAAGTATCATTATTGAATACGTTTTGACAAGAATAAGAATAAGTACTACTACTTTGAATTTTGAAGGGAAGCAGAGAAGTTTTGAATAGAAATGAAGTAATCAGATTGGAGTTAATATGAACAGTATAACCCTTATATATGACCACTATTTGAATAAAACATCTTATTTTGATTCTCTAAAATGGATTAAAGGTTGTTGAATTAGAGATGTGCTCTTAGGTAGAGCTATGGGAGAAAGCCTTGTCCAAGCTTTACTCTACTATAACCTCCATATCTCTATTTTATAAGGGATTAAAAATTGAATGAACCGATTGAGTACTGGATGACATCCGATTAAGCTGATTGTTTATGGAATATAAATAAATATTATTATAAAGATATGAACGGCTCCAATCATTTGTGTGGGGGTTCAAAGTGAGACCAAATCAATTGATTTGTACAAAAATATGTATCCATATATTTAGGAAATTAATATTGGCACTTCCCAAATTGTTAATGACATTCCAAGATGGGAGTGCTAATATCAATCCAAGAGGGGAAATTGATATGACTTGATATTGACACTTCTTTTGGGAGTGGCATTAACAATTTGGGAAGTGCTAATATCAATTTTCTATATTTATGGATTAAAATCTCACATGCCTTCCGCGAAAATGAAGGTAGATTACAGGCACACACATTTGGTCACATACCGACCACACCCCCTTGTGTGAGACCTACTTCGAGGTCTCACGCCATTGATCGGAGCCGTTCAATTTGTTTAGAATAATTTTTTTAAGTATTCTTGAAAAAATCAACTCAATCAGATATTAGGAAAGACTTGATAAATTTATTAAAGTTTTGATCCGTTTGATTCAGGAACTAAAACTTTAATGAATGAAGGCTGGTATGTGACCGTCTGACCGAGGCCTTATTTCCTACTTTGATTTATGAGAGAGAAACAACTTGCTGTGAAACTCGAAGATATCAAAAGGCGGCCACGTGTTCTGGCGACAGTCGCTATTGGGACACCGCCCAACGCTCAATCTACGGGAGGAGTAATGCTACAGTTTCCCACCACCGATCTGCTGGCAGTCTGAGCAGAGAGATTCAGCAGGACGTCCAATTTACTTACCCCTTCATTAGGAATATTCATTTCCTCACCCTCTCTCTATCCTTGTGTATATTCTATGTGTGTGTGGTGCACAAACTCCTCCACTCGTGGAAAGGAGTCAAGTCTGTGCTAGTAGTACCAGCTGAGCTCCTTCACTTTAGTTCCCTCTGTATCTGGGTGACTTTTGCCATCCAAATTAATGATGGCGGGTTCTGTTGTGCCAATAGGGAGGGCACCCCAGCTGCGCGCTTTCCGACCTTCCATCAGTAGGAATACGAGTCACTGCTCCGAGGGGCCCCCGTCCCATCCTTACCACCCTCAACTACGTAGAATCATCAATTTGAAGTGCGTGTCTTTCGTCGGCCCCCCCTCCTCAGTCTCATCATGTCTTCATCACCGATTCAAGCCCATTCCTGCTCTCGATTCGGAGTCGGAGGGCGTCCACCCTGAGTACCCCATTCACCACGATCAGGTACTTTCAACAACCACCCCCCCCCCCCCCCCCCCCCCGTCTTCTTCAAAAGAATTGCAAACCGGAGACCAGGTAATTAGCAGCACTTCTTCCTTTCTATTTTTGGTTCCATTCTTCTAGAAGGTAGAGGTGAGGAAGTCTAAGAGCTTCGAGCAATGGGATTCATTGACGGCGAAGTTCGCGGGAGCTTCAAATATACCATTTTTGGTGCTTCAACTGCCCCAGATCCTACTCAATGCTCGTAACCTTTTGGCCGGGAATAAGAATGCACTGTTGGCTGTTCCATGGCTGGTAAATACTGCAACGAAATCAATATTTAATTTGTTAGTGTCGTCAAGGCCTTATCGAATTATGGAACCCTAAGTAAAAAGGAATACAATGCAGGGGATGTTCACTGGATTGCTAGGGAATCTGTCTTTGTTGTCCTACTTTGCGAAAAAGAGGGAGACAGAGGCGGTGGTGGTTCAGACACTAGGAGTGATATCCATTTATGTGGTCATCTCCCAACTGGCCATGGCCGAAGCTATGCCTCTCCCTCATTTTATCATCACGTCTATTGTGGTTGCATCTGGTCTGGTTTTGAATTTCATGAATTACTTTGACTTACTCAGTGCTGGAATTTGGCGATTTTGGGAAGATTTCATTACGGTTGCTGGGCTATCCATTCTTCCCCAAGTAACATCTCTGAATATTCTATCTTATGAAGTCTATTGATGTCATTATTTGCTTATGTCCCCTAATTGTGGTCTTCCTTCCACAATTGATTGGAATACAGGTCATGTGGTCGACTTTTGTGCCGTATATTCCGGACAGCATTTTGCCAGGGGCAGTGGCTTTCATTATAGCTGTGGTGGGAGTGGTGTTGGTAAGGTTGACTTTATCTGTGTCGTTCAACTATTAGTGGTGTTTTGCTGTCGGTGATGTTGATTTATTCAGCTCTATTGAATCCAGTGTATGCGAAAAGAATCAAGGCTTTGATATGCTGCTTTCTGTGTATGATATCTTGACAGACTTTGGATTTGGTTGAATAAACACTGTAAGAACAGTCATAAGAAGAGTTACTGCTGTGATAACAAAGATCTCTTCCTTTCGGAATAGCTCTTCTCTTCAGATTTTATCATTGTAGGGTTCTTTTTTGGGTACCTAAAAGGAAATGTTATAGAGATAGTTCTTTATATTAGAGGGATGGATTTTATTATTAAGATACGATGAACTTGAGGGAAAGACACCTTCTACATTGTCTATAGATTATGTTGATCAAGGACGGAGCCAGAATTTGATTGGGGGGTGATATTGTTTAATGAGAGTCCATTTGTATTGTTGAATATTTTTCATATACGAAAAGAAATGTTAAAGTGTAAAGTGAGCGCAATACTAGTCCTTTTTTTTGTGTGGTTAAAAACAGATAAAGGCTAGATTCAATTCTCCTGTAGCCTTTGAATAAAAGGCATTATGATAATTTTTTTATGATCCTAACCATTCATCATTGAAATTGCTATTTTTTCTATCCTTGTGTCAGAATTTTGATTATTGAATACTGATAAGTGCTTAATGCATAGGCCTAAAATAACACTATTTTTTAAACTGAGGGTGGCATGTGTTACGCAGTTTAGCTCCGTCGCTGATGTTACACAGTTGCTTTTTCTTCTTCTTGAAACTCTATAAAGTTATCTTTCCAACTGTTGAGTTCCAATATGAATCATGCTCGTATTAATATGGATATTTTGCTTGTGTCCCTTGTCCCTTGTCCCTAGTTCTGCAATTTTTAAGTAGGATTGAAATCCCAAACAAGGTGGAGAAGAATAGGATTCAAATATACGTTTTTTTGGTCTCATAAGAGGTCCATTACCTTCAAGGAACTCCCCTATAAATGTACCACGAGCTGTACAAGAATTGATGTTCCCATAAAATTAGGCTACCAAGATGCCTTCAATGCTCCTTGCTTCAAGCCTTAAGGTAATGTGTAGTTGTGTGTACTATTCTTTCTTCAGGATAATTTTAACAAAGTCCGAGTCAACCTCACTTCATGATCAATTGCCTTTTCCTTTTTCCCCTGGTGGAGGACTAACACATGATACTATGATCTACATATGCACCTAACATGATATAGGAAGGAAGTAGCCCTCATTCTTTGAAAATCCTTTCCTATTTGGGAATCAGAACCACTAGTATGATGCTAGGTTGGGACTTTATGTCACCTGTAATCTTATTCCAAGATTACTGGTTCAACACATTTTACTTAATTTACCTTGTTTAGAACCTATGACTACTATGCGTATACAAGTTTCTTAACGCATAACTAGTGGACTGGAGCCATGAATAGTCTAATACTAAAACCATAAGCATGTTGTGGTTTGGGACAAAATGTATTGCTGCATAGCGTCACATTTTGAAAATCTAGGACACTTGTGTGGTCAATTATGAAGCATGGATACTTCTCAAACCCTGTCCTACTTGTACCCTTAAAGTACCAGGTACTCGTACTATGCATGGCCCTTCTAAGTACGTACTGGCTACACGAAACACATTGCCGAAAATTTACTTTTGGCTTTTGCTGCACCCAGAAGTACCCTGATATATGTCAAGCCGTTCCCAACACAGAGATGAAGCTAAGTAAGACTAATTTTTTTTTTTATCAAGTAAGACTACTTTTTTTTATGCTTAGCGTGATTGTCAACTAGAGATTTTGGTCCATAAGTTCTTTAGTATAGTGGAGTAAACTTCGTTTTGTATCTTAAGTTTGACGTTAAACTGTTAGTTGATGTTGGATTCTTAGTCGCCCAAGTCTTTTAGCTATTTCCTTTGTTTGAAGTGCATTCACATACCCTACTTTAGGTTTCGCCATATCGATGTACCATTACCCTTACTTGTACCCGTACAAGTGCATCTTAGGTGGTCCATATAGGGCTGATCCATTGGTTCTACTTCCCGTTGTTGGACAGAAAGATCAGCTTGGATGTGCTATTTTCGTTGGGTTGTTCTATGATGTCTAAAGTTGAATGCACAATGCGAGGCGTTTTATCCTCAGATGTGAGGTGTAGGCCTCAAGGCATTGAGGTGTGAGCATTTATAATTTTCATTTTTTGAGTTTAATATATTTTTAGAATAATTCTAAATATGACAAAGTGAGAAAGCGATAACAATGCTAAGTAAATTTTATAGAAGCTCCTCGAACTGTCAAAATATATGGGTATATACATATAGTCATATAAGTGTACATAATTTTTATGAGAAAAGACATACCCAAATAGGTACTCTCAGTTCAAGCAAAGATTATCAGGTTGAGAAAGGGGGTTAGGGTGTGACGATCTATAGGCCATGTGTTCTTGAAAAGCGCAAAGCTCACATGAGATGCGTAAAACATGCAAAAGGCGCACCTTCTGCGAATGCGGCGCGTAGACAATGTGAAGGCTTTTGGAAGTAAGACCGTAAGACTCAAATCCAAAGGCCTTGAGGGGTTTTTTTTTAGCCCTAGCCTTGATGTGGGTCTTGAGGCGAGCCTCAACTTAGCTTTTAAGAACATTGTTATAACTGTTAGTAATCCTCAATGCAGTGATCATGTCAGCCTAATAATAAAAGAGGCAAATCCTATTTGTACTTTCTAAGAGTCGAATTGCTTTACCTTGCATTTACACACTTGTAATTTCTTTTTTTCGTTTCAAGGTGATTAAGAATTTTTTCTTCATAAGCTCGTGCTTATAAGTCAAAACTAGTGAGCATTTGACATATTATTGGGTAACCCTTTAGTGTAGGTTACATTTAGGACTGGATGTGTTCCAGATGCTTTAGAGTTGTAATAGAAAGGGATGAGACCAAATTGACATCTCAGTTGAGGTTTCCTTTGAGCTACTTCAGGATGAACCTAAACTGAGACTTTCGACTGTGCTTATGACAAATGTTTCTCATGTGAACATTTATCTGTCTTTCGGTCTATGCTCGTAGGGAGAACTACGCCAGCAGTCATTGGTAGAAGCTGTTACACGGTCTTGGGTAGAACTCAACCCCAAAAGCTAGCTCATGAAGTGAGGGTGCCCTCACGTTTATATATTTCGTATTATTTTCATACCCAGGCGATGTGGGACTTCGCTTCACACCCTCCCTCACGTGCAGTGTGCTCACTCGGTAACACCCGTTGCATGTAGGCCAGAGACACGCACCCTACCCATATCTGGTACCCAACTCTGATACCATGTTACACGGTCTTGGGTAGAACTCAACCCCAAAAGCTGGCTCATGACTTGAGGGTGCCCTTACGCTTATATATTTCATATTACTTTTGTACCAAGCGATGTGGGACTTCTCTTCACACTCCATAGTAGTAATGTGTAACCTGAATGAACTGTAACCAGCAGTCATTGGTACAAGTTGTCGCACAAAGATGGGCAAGTAATTCTCCTCCAATTGCATTGATCAGTTGGACAAGAGTGAGATGAGCAAGGGAGCCGGGACTTGGGAGGCAGGATGTATCTAGCAATCCCTTTGTAGTCCCACCATCAAGCCTGATCTTTCTTCTCGTATACTGCTGCTTCAGATTGTTGCTCCACCAGTGTATGTAGCAAGCGGTTGTCACTCAGACTAATTGACTGCTGGATTTTGAGTCTAGCATGAGCTTTCTAGTCCCACCCTGAAGCTTGTTCTCTTTTGCTCCTTTCTAATACAATGACATAACTAGAGAGGCAAAGAATGATGGCTGGCTTTTGATTCCATTTGAGGTTCATTCATCTCATATTTACTTGGCGTAGGATTCATGGAATATGTGCACATACTGATACATAGTACCCCCCATATCGATGCTTCCTGAAATTAGGTGGGGACAGGATTCAAGCCTACAGGCTTTCGGTCATGGGCCTGATGAGTTGACCAATTCCTATTGAAACAAATCTCCACGAGATCCTTTATAAATGGAAGACATTGCTGACCTCCATGGTACTTGAGAAATAACTTGGTGTAAAACATCTTCATTGGGCCTCATTGCATCTAAGTTTTCAACTACCTATAAGTAGCATTCGTCCAAATGACCCCATGTAGCATGGCTGAAACCATCATCTGCCGCCCCTCACCGCGTCTCTTTCTATTTCCTCCTCCTCCTCCTCCTCCTCCTCCTCCTCTCTCTCTCTCTCTCTCACTTCATGCTTTACAATGCCAAGATTGTGGATATGTCTAGCTTGATGGAAGCCCCACATGCTAGTTGTGAAAAGGCTGTACAGTTTAAATAATCGTTTGGTTTTTGGTTGTCTTCCCTTACGGTATAAGTAGGTGGGTAAACTTTGTAGAACAACTTTAAGGCCAACAACAGTAATGTTAGTTAACTAATAAACATCAGATTAACAAAATGAATGTAGCTAAGATGATGATGCTCAGTTGAATGCATGGTAAGACCAGGAAACATGGGATTAGAGATGAAAACTATTTGTGTAGTAGGTGAGTACCTATAGAAGATAAGTTTCAAGATAATATACTAAGATGGTTTTGTCATGTCCAAGCATTACTGGTGGATGCAATGGCAAGAATGAACTTATGGGAATGCTCGAGGGAGGAAAGTACCTGAATTTACATCGACTGCTGTAGTGATGAATATTATGTAGTTTTTAGATTTAGTTTCGAATATGGCCCTTGACATATATATAATAAAACAGCTCAGTTTTTTAATCTTATGCATAAATTTATAAATCTCAATCCTCTATTTCATTTTCTACCGATCTGGGTTGACTTCAGAAGAGCATAATCTAGGCCATTCATGTTTTTGGGCGAATTCATCCATTGGCTCCTATCTAGCTACTAAAATGGGAATCCTGCTTTGATAAGATTCTCAATCATAATCCCACCAATCATGCACTCTCTCTCTCTCTCACTCTCTCAGAAAAGGATTTCCCTCACTCCATCCGCCATGGCCACATTGAGCAATTGGAGTCGGAGTAGTATGTATTGATTGATTACATTTTATTTATGGAAAGTGTCTACTCTGATTGAAATTCATAGGTTTAATGCACGGGGAATTCAATCCTCTGAGCACGGGTAGTTCTCTAATGCGTCAGCTTAAGACGTGTATCAAAAGGTTTTATGACTCAATTGGGTACGTAATTGTTATATATTCACTTTACATGTTATTTCAAATGTGACTGAGTCGTAATTGTTATATAGGCTTAATTCTGTTTTTTCAAATGTGACTGAGTACTGCCGATGGAGTTGTTGGATCCTAGATTAGTTGGACTGGTTAACAATAACAATGGGTTATTGGTTTTGGTTGCGATCAAATTCTGTGGTTGCGCACTGAGTATTTTACTCACCCAAGGACGATGCTTGAAGCTATGATGAAATCATATTGGTCGAGCCGTGCCTTCAAGTTTGGCATGTGCTAGTAGTTGTATATGATAAATTTTTTGTGTTGCCGACCATAATTATCGGGACAGGAGATTTAGTTTTGTTTGGTTTATAAGGAGTGAGAAAAAACCAAGTTCAGGCAATCAATTGACTATGTGATTTGTAAGTAAATGTAATTGAACTTCGTTGAAGTCAGGGTTAAAAGGGACCAATTATTTAGCTCCTGAACCTCCAAATGACTTAGAAATTTTAAGAAAGACTTCATTGGATTTGATTTTTGAACCGACTTGGAAATTACTTACTCTAGTATTAAGGATTTACAAGAATTCTTCCAAATTTAAAGCTGCTAATGTTTACAGGCGCGAATAGGCAAACTTTCCGAGAAGGGAATGAAATTTTTCGGAGCAATATCTGGATGGACTGCCACTTTCCTCTTCATGTGGATGCCAGTTGCACAAACCGTAACAGATGTTTTCTTCTCTATTTGGTAAATCTATATAAAATTTGAGAAGCTGAGTGTTCTGACCAAAATTATTGATTCTTACCAGTGGACTAATTTCCTGAATCCTGATAACATCAAGGGTTTGTCAGCTTTCTCAATGTTGCTTGCTATGATTGGAAATGGTCTACTGATCCCACGTGCTCTCTTTATCCGGGATTTCATGTGGTACATTTCTTGCCTCACTTGTAACCTTACGCCAGTCTCTCCATTTAATATTATTGTTTCTCAACTTTGCCAAGTTTATCTTCCCTTCAGTTTATGATTAAGGTAGATGCTTACCAATTTATGTTAGATCTTTCAGCATTTCATTTCCTACCTCCAAAATGTTATTGCATATAATTATTTGCGCTCTCTTGCAAGAATGATTTTTTGTACAACCGTGACCTATTTTATATTCAAGTAGTTGTCTCCTTTTGTGCTTATCTTTGGGGTATTGTTTTCAACTTCCTTGAACTTTCTGCTTTGTATGTAAATCTCCCATATTCTGGGTGTTTTTAGTTAACCAGTAGATGAGTTATTTAGTAGATACTAAGTTACTAACTGAATAGTTTTTTGCTTTCTTTCTGCCCTGATAGCATTGTGACTATGTCCATCACCCGCTAAACTGTCACGAGGTTACTCATCTCTCATCATTAACTGATAAAGCCTAATAGGAAAAACAGAACATGATACAGAAGGCCCTCCATGCTTGTCCCTCTAGTGCCTGTAGGCCCTCGCGTGGCGACGGCAAATCTTTATCTTGTCATTGCTTGGTTTTTTTACCTGCATGTCAACATCGCCAAGCAATATCATCACTTTTGTCTTCTTATTACCTGACCAGTATACCACTGATGTTGTTAGCATGTGAAGGCAAATTGTGCATGGTTATTTGTCTTTGATTCTAGACATATACCTTTCAAAGGGTTCAGGCCCTTCAGCCAGATTCCGATGGAGCAAATGCAGATTTTACTTTGTAAATAGGTCAAAACTGGCAACTGAAAATTTCTGTTTGCAATGATTCTTGTTGTCTTTAACAAGCACATAGTTTGAGACTTGGTTTCAATGACTCCAGTGTCAAACTCCCCTGGCTGTAAAGGACTTGCCCTTGAGTCTTCTTCTTTTGCACGGTATGGATAAATGAAATCAAAAGTTGCTGAACACCACAGTGTCTAGTAACTTCAGTTTTGTTGGCATTTTCACCATATTTTTGAAGCACTTTGTATGAACCCTCAGCTCTAGGCATAATCTTAGGATGACGTCGTGCTTTTCAAAGATGATTCCATTCCAGATCACCTCCCTTGAAAGTGGCAGGCTTCCTGTGCATATTGGCTTGCTTGCTGTATTTCTCATTTTGCTTGAGAATTTTTTTCTAACTTTGTTCATGCAATTTCTTTATTAACTTCACCTCTTTTTTTCGAAGAGCAAATGAAACAAAAACAAGGCATTCTTTCCTAATACAAGGCTGAGAGGCTAAAGCCTAGAAACTAAGGTAAAGACAAGGCATCCCATGACTACTACTGCCTCAGGTTTGCATGGTTCTTACACCACAGGTAGGGGTGAGCATCCAACCGACCAACCTAGTTAATCCGCCTGACCTGATGTCAAACGGGCGGTTTGAATGTGGACAGTTTCAGGTTAGGAAAGTCATGTTTCATTGGGTGTCGGGTGTTATGTAACCAAAACCGATAAACCCGACCTGACCGATGTGTTGTACTTAACATTCAAACCTTTTGACATCTGCAATACTCTATTGGATTCCCTGTCATCCTCTGCTTTCCTTATTACTTCACATATGTAGCGCTAGGCTATTGGTTGTTTGTATTACTCTTTGAAACAATAAAAAAACAATGTGAAATTTGAAATTCAAATTGCACTGCGGCAGACTTCTCTCTCGTTGCAGTCGACAAAGGAAAAGTTGGAAAACACTTTGCCACTTCCCATCATATCAAAATCTCACTATTCAATGGAAACAAGGATGATTGCATCAAAAGAAAAACAGTTATGAACTCCATTAAGTACGCCGCTTGCTCTCTCTCACTCTCTCCTTTCCTCGGTTGAACTCCATGGGAGAACCTCTCCCTAAATTCTCTCTACTCTACATATATTTGGTGTTGATATAGGCGAACCGGACTAAACCAACCGAACCCCCCGACATCCGCCCATCAGAAAAACTGCAGTTTCGATGAATCTTCGGTTCGGGTGCGGGTGATGTTTTCCTCAACCTAAAAGGGTCAAGTCGTGTGACGGGTCGAGACGATTGAAGATGATTGATTCAATTTAGCATTTGAAATTTTGATGGTGTAAGTGGGAAGGTTGTATGTGTTATATATTGTATAGAAAAACTACATCAAAGCCCCTTATATTATATTACCACGGTACTGAAGCCCTTAAAATTTTGAAATTGCATAATTTACCTGCCTTATGGTCTACCTAGCCAAGTATTTGTGCCTGGCCCGCCTAGTCGATTAGTCATTGATTAATCACGCCTTATGTCTGATTAATTGGCCGGTCGCCGTTTCAAACACCTCGACCCCTAGGCGCAGCAGTGGGTCACCGCCGAGCTCCTAGGCACCGATTAATCGGCCGCCTCAGGCGCCTTTTAGAACACTGCAGGATCGGGATTCCAAGAAGCAGATTGGGTCAGGCCGTAGAGTTGGTGATCTCTATATTTTGGAGAGCTTGCATATCCCGGTCGAGTCTTCTTCCACGGTTGCATCATCTTTCCGTTTAGATCATAATTCATCACCATTTTATCTTCGACAATCTAGATTAGGACATTTGTCTAGTGTGCATCTAAAAGTTTTGGTTCAATCAGGTCATTTGGGATATTTTTGTTAGTCATATTTCTAAATGCAGTGGTTGTAAGTTTGCCAAAATGTCTGCTTTAAGAACTTTCGTTTCTACTTGTCCTTTTCAGCTTGTTCATACTGATTTATGGGGACCACCCCGATTGCTACTATAGAAGATTTTGTTTATTATATTTCGTTGGTGGATGACTTCAATTGTTATACATGGGTTTACTGAATGACACAAATCTGATTCTTTAAGATTTGTCGTAGTTTCCATGCCATGGTTCAGACCCAGTTTTCTGCATTTGTTAAAAAAAATTCGTTCTGACTTGGATGGTGAATATTCTCTCTGAGTTTATTGTATTTTTAGATACTCGAGGGACTATCCATCGGTCTTCCTACATTGACACTCCCTCCTAAAATGGTAGAGCTGAAAGAAAGCATTTTCATCTTCTTGATATTGCTCGGTCTCTACTATTGTCATCCACTGTACCCTTTGTTTTCTGGGGAAACAGTTGTCCTCACTGCAGTCTATCTTCTGAATCGAATGCCCAACACTCTTCTCTCTGGTAGTTACCCTATGAGCGGCTCTATGGTCAGATTCTTAACTACTCTCTCCTTAAAGTGTTTGGTTCTACTTGTTTTGTCCTTCCCAGGAAAGATGGCACTAAGCTAAGCCTCCGCTGTGACTTAGGTGTCTTTTTAGGGTATGGCATTGTAAGTTTCAGAGACGACAGAGGGAGGTGAAGAAACTATATATTTTCTGAATGAATAATAACGAGGCTATTACATGATTAAATAGGAGAACATCTACACCTAAAAGGAAAGAAATATTACAATGCAATCACAATATACTACCTAAAGTAGAAGATCACGATATGCTACCAAACCTACAAAATCAATGCCTAATTGAAAAGATACAGAATATATGATTATTATGTGATCATATATTCCTAATACAGAGATACACTTTCACATCCCCCCTCAAACTCATGATGCGAGCCCGGAGAGCATCGAGAGTTTGCCAAGGAGAAAGCGAAACCGAGCAGCAGTGTGAGTCTTCGTGAAGAAGTCCGCCAACTGCAGTGTAGAAGAGATGAAGGGTAAAGTGATGGTGGCAGATTGAAGATGCTGGCGAATGAAGTGGCAATCAATTTCGATATGCTTAGTGCGCTCATGGAAGACCGAGTTGTGAGCTATCTGAATGGCACTCTTATTATCACAATAAAGAGGCGTGGGGGAAGTGACAGAAACACCCATATCAGAGATAAGCCAGCGAAGCCACACGAGTTCAGAGGTAGCATGAGCCATAGCACGATATTCAGCTTCAGCGGTGGAGCGAGCAACAACAGACTGCTTTTTACTCCGCCAGGAAATAAGAGAATCACCGAGGAAAACACACAGACCAGAGGTAGATTTGCGATCACTAATATCCCCAGCCCAATCAACATCGACATAAGCATGAAGTGTCAAACTAGATGTAGAAGAGAGCAGAAGACACTGATGAAGAGTACCCCGAACATAACGAAGGATGCGTAATAGAGCTGCCCAATGAGTAGACCGAGGAGCAGAGACAAATTGGCTAATAATATGAACGGCATAGGCAATATCCGGGCGAGTCACAGTAAGATAAACGAGACAACCGACCAATTCGCGGTATTCCGTAGGGTCCTCAAGAGGAACACCATCTGAAGCAGAGAACTTGGCATGAAGTTCAAGAGGAGTATCAACAGTCTTGGTGTCAGTGAGATGAGCACGATGAAGAATATCAGAAGCATACTTGGACTGCCCCAGAAGATACCCCTGAGGAGAAGAAGCAACCTCAATACCAAGAAAATACCGAAGAGGGCCCAAATCTTTCATTTCAAACTCACGGAAGAGATGACGTTTGACGTCACGAATGGCGGCAGCATCAGAACCGGTGATGATCATATCATCAACATAGAGCAACAGAAGAACCAGACCATGGGAGGTACGGCGAAGAAAGAGAGCAGAGTCATGCATACTCGGCTTGAAGCCAATCTGAAGAACCACAGCTTGAAATCGTGTGTTGAAAGATTATAATTGATGTGTATTCTTCTCACTAGGAGGCACAATATATAGACTGTGTACAAGATAATTTAGGAAAGGAAATAATAAGGAAATTGCTATCTACCTAATTAGACTAATTACAATCTTCCTAATTGTCTAATTGCCTAATTGATTTACAACATGTGCTACAATATTCTTTCCTTTTCAACACTCCCCCTCAAGCTGGAGCGTATACATCGTATACTCCTAGCTTGCGACAAATAGAATCAATGGAAGCCTTGGGAAGAGCCTTCGTGAAAATATCAGCAAGTTGAGAGCCTGAAGGAACAAAGGGCGTGCTGATCTCTTTTGACTCCACTTTCGACCGAATGAAATGACAATCAACTTCAATGTGTTTGGTCCTTTCGTGGAATACTGGATTATTAGCAATATGGATAGCAGCCTGATTATCACAATATAACGGAGTTGGATCATGTACTGGAAATCCAAACTCATGTAGAAGTGTACGCAACCAAGTCAACTCACAAGTGGTATGAGCCATTGCTCTATACTCTGCTTCAGCACTAGAACGTGCTACAACAGACTGTTTCTTACTTTTCCAAGTCACAAGATTGCCACCTATAAAGGTGCAATAACCAGTGGTAGAACGACGATCAGCAGGAGATCCTGCCCAGTCAGAATCCGTATACCCTTCGATACGAAGATGTCCAGACGCTTTGTAGAGAAGTCCACGTCCAGGAGCATTTTTAAGATACTTCAAGATGCGAACAACAGCCTCCATATGAGAAACTCGAGGACAAGTCATAAATTGACTGACAATACTGACTGCATAGGAGATATCGGGTCGAGTGATAGTGAGATAAATAAGTTTACCCACAAGTCTCCGATACAACTCAGGATCGTCAACCAACTCACCATCGTCAGGCATAAGCTTATGATTAGTCTCCATAGGAGTAGCTACAGGTTTAGAACCAAGATAACCTGTATCTTTCAAGAGATCGAGAGTGTATTTCCGTTGTGATAAACTGATGCCTGCTTTAGAACGAGCCACTTCAATGCCAAGAAAATACCGAAGCTTGCCTAGATCCTTGGTGAGAAAACTGGAACAAAGGTGACGAATTAATACCTGAATCCCATCATTGTCACTCCCTGTAATGACAATATCATCTACATAGACTACGAGAATCACAATACCACTGGTGGTCCTTTTAAAGAAGACGGAGTGATCAGCTTGACTTCGTGTCATACCATGAGACACGACGGAACTGCTGAATTTATCGAACCAAGCCCGGGGAGATTGTTTGAGGCCATAAATAGATTTGCGAAGATGACACACAGACTCCCCCTTGGACTCAAAACCGGGTGGTTGAGCCATATAAACTGTCTCAGAGAGATCTCCATGAAGAAAAGCATTCTTGACATCAAGCTGATGGAGAGGCCAATCAAGGTTGGCTGCAAGAGAGATAATAATGCGAACAGAATTGAGCTTGGCAACTGGAGAAAAAGTCTCAGTGTAGTCAAGCCCATAGGTTTGAGTGAAACCTTTGGCCACAAGACGAGCTTTCAGACGATCAAGAGTACCATCAGGATTGTGTTTGATGACAAACACCCAACGACAACCAACAATATGTGCTCCAGATGGCTGGGGAACAAGATCCCAAGTATGATTCAGTGACAAAGCGCGCATCTCTTCTCCCATAGCAGAACGCCATCCAGGATGAGAAAGAGCCTCCTGATAAGACTTAGGAACAGTAACAGAGGACAAAGACACAGAAAAAGCACGAAAAGAGGGAGACAAATGATCATAGGACACAAATTGAGAGATAGGATGGGAAGTGCAGGAGCGAATACCTTTACGGTGAGCAATAGGAAGATCGAGTGTCGGATCTGAAGACGCTTGAGGAGATGGTGTGGGCACAGAAGCTGTATCCGGAGGTGCAACAGGAGTAGCGGCAGCAGAAGAACGTCGAACATATACCTGTGTAATTGATGGTCGAGTAGCAGTCTCAGAAAGACCATGGTCAGCCGGTAACTGAGCAATCTCAGGAAGACAAGGTGGTGCCAACAATGGTGTCAACTGAGTACCCTCAAGAGAATAATATGGGATATTTTCAAAAAAAGTCACGTCAGCACTTACAAAGTGCTTCCGTAATGAGGGACTATAGCACTTGTATCCTTTCTGTGTCAGAGAGTAACCCAGAAAAATACATTTGTAAGAACGCGGATCAAGTTTATCACGACCTGGAGAGAGATTATGAACAAATGACACACAACCAAAAAGTTTTGGGGGAAGAATGTAAAGATCCTTGTCAGGAAACATGACCTGATAAGGGAATTTTGCCATGCAAAACCCGAGAAGGGGTGCGATTTATTAGATAATTCGCGGTAAGAACAGCATATCCCAAAAAATGTTTTGGAACGTTCATGTGAAGCATAAGGGCACGAGTTACGGCTAAAACTGGCCCATTCTTCCGTTCTGCAACCCCATTTTGTTGAGGGGTAGTGACACACGCAGTCTGATGAATAATACCATGAGTTTCATTAAACTGTCTAAATGGACGAGAAAGATATTCTTGGGCATTGTCGGTTCGCAAAATACGTAATTTAGCATTAAATTGGTTGACAATCTTAGCATGAAAGACTGAAAAAACAGAAAATAATTGAGACCTATCTTTGAGGAGATACACCCATGTTAAACGAGAAAAATCATCAATAAATGTGACAAAATAGCGCGCACCACACAAACTCGTAGTGCGTGAAGGTCCCCAAATATCAGAATGAACTAATGCAAAAGGTTCTACACATGGTGACTCAGTTCGTAAAGGAAAAGAAACTCTACGATGTTTACTAAGTTCACATGTGTCACAATTAAAAGGAGAAAAACTAGGTAAACTAGGAACTAGCTTGCGAAGGTTGGCCGAGGATGGGTGCCCAAGACGACAGTGCCACTGATAAGGTGTAACAGTAGAATGTAAAGCAGAAGGACTAGATGACTGTTGTTGTTGCTGCTCCTGAAGGTAATATAGACCATTCTTCTCATACCCCCCACCAATCATCCTCTTTGTCTTGAGATCCTGAAACTCACAATGAGAATGAGAAAAGAGGATAGAACACTGGTGAGTATGAGACATTTTATGAATCGAAAGAAGATTAAACGGAAATTGTGGCAAATATAAGACAGGCTGAAAAACAAGACCAGATGAACGATATGTACCAATGCCTTGAACAAGAACCTTAGTGCCATCGGCAATAGTAACATAAGTCTTAACAGAAGGAGTAACAACATCAGTCAAAAGAGACAAATCACCTGTCATATGATCAGATGCGCCAGAATCGAGAATCCAAGGAGTGCTACGAGAAGATGAATGAAGACACGTATTACCTGAGGTGACATGAGTTGCAGTGGAAGAAGAAGAAGATGCATTGGCCCTTTGAATCAGAGAATCATACTCAGTCTTGGACATAGTAATCTGAGTAGGAGCAAGAGCAGATGGCTCCCCTTCAAGTGTAGCCTGATTAGCCCAAGCTGGCTTGCCATGCAGCTTCCAACAGAATTCAACATCGTGGTTGGTCGCACCACAATGAGTACACTTCTTGGTGCCACGACCACCACGCCCCCCACGTCCTCCACGACGACCACCCCGCTCAGAAGAACTACCACGATTGTGGGAGGGATTGCGATTCCAAAAATGTCCAGAAGATAAAGCAGGAGAGTTTGTGGGGGCAGCTAGGGCGGAGTTGATTATGGTTAGAGACTGGCGATAATCCCTAACAATATCCTTAGTTTCAGAGGTTTCAGCAGTGTCTGTTTGCTTAGGTTTATCACCCATAATAGATTCAAGAGATAAAGACACAAGCCAAAAGGAGAGGAGTTGTTACCCAGAGGATTGACAAGTGCAAAGAGAGGGTACCCGGTTGATTTAGAGCCTGAAGAACACCCTTAACAGACAAACCGAGTTCCAGAAAGATTGATCGAGGGCCAGAAAGAGATTAGGGTTACTGTTCACGATTGCTACAGTGCGCGCGAGCACTGTTCACGGCTGCTACAGTGTACGCGAGCACTGTTCACGGCTGGATTATTTATTTATTTATTTTTTTTGGATCGTGGGTTGTGTATTGGGGTTAGAGAGGTTTTGGTTGTGGTCGATTTGAGAGAGAGAGAGAGAATTTGACGAAAAAAGATAGAGGTAACGAGAAAGAAAAGTCACGTTCCTGGAACCCGCTCTGATACCATGTTGAAAGATTATAATTGATGTGTATTCTTCTCACTAGGAGGCACAATATATAGACTGTGTACAAGATAATTTAGGAAAGGAAATAATAAGGAAATTGCTATCTACCTAATTAGACTAATTACAATCTTCCTAATTGTCTAATTGCCTAATTGATTTACAACATGTGCTACAATATTCTTTCATTTTCAACATCGTGCATACCAAGCGCGAGGGGACTGTTTCAAACCATAGAGAGCCCGACGTAAGTGACAAACAGTACCGGAGGGATGAGAGAAGCCAAGAGGAGGGCGCATATAAACCTCTTCGGAGAGAAAGCCATTGAGAAAGGCATTCTTCACATCCAACTGAGAAAGAGGCCATTGGTTCACAGCGGCAACAGAGATTAAGGTGCGAACAGTGGTCATTTTAGCGACGGGAGCAAAGGTCTCCTCATAATCAATGCCATACTCCTGAGAGAAACCTTTAGCGACGAGGCGAGCTTTGTACCGTTCCAAGGAGCCATCAGAATGAGTCTTGACCTTGTAGACCCATTTGCAACCAATAAGATTCTTTCCAGGCGGGAGTGGAACCAACTCCCAAGTGTGATTTTGAGCAAGAGCAGCGAGTTCAGCATTCATGGCATCCACCCAGTTGGGATCTTGACAAGCTTCTTTATAGGACCTAGGCTCGAAATAAGTGTGAATGCGAGAAAGAAATGATTGGTATGACGAGGAGAAACAAGTATTAGAAAAACCATATTTTACCGGGGGATGACGATCACGGGTAGGATACCGGCGAGCAGGCGGATCAGGATCTTCAGAGGCAGATTGAGGAGCAGGAGGAGAAGTGGTGAGCTCTATATCGTCAGAGGCAGTTGGACGACGGGTGTAGACTTGAGTGACTGGAGGGCGGTGAGGAGGAGCTGCAGAAATATCAGAGACCTCAAGAGTAGAGATATATTCGTCAGTAGGCACATCTACAGGAAATGGGTCAATACAGATCAAATCTTCCTTAGCTACAGGAGTAGTTTTGGGAGGAAGAGTGAAATATGGAAGGCGCTCTAAGAAGACGACATGCCTAGAGACATACAGCTTTTTAGTGACAGGATCATAACACCGATAGCCTTTCTGATTAATTCCATATCCCAGAAAAACCCCTAAGACACAACTGGCGCTGAGCTTAGTGCGATCTTTCTTGGGAAGAAGCACAAAACAAGTGGAACCAAACACCTTAAGAAGAGAGTAGTTGGGAACCTGACCATAGAGCTGCTCATAAGGAGAGCGACCGGAGAGAAGAGGAGTGGGCATCCAATTGAGAAGATAGGCTGCAGTGAGAACAGCTTCGCCCCAATAAATAGAGGGAACAGAGGATGATAATAGCAAAGATCGAGCAGTATCAAGAAGATGACGATGCTTTCTTTCAGCTTTACCATTCTGAGCAGGAGTATCAGTACAAGAAGACTGATGGATAGTCCCATGGGTGTCTAAAAATTTTTCAAACTCAGAAAGTGAATATTCCCCACCTAAGTCAGAACGAAGAATTTTAACAGACGCAGAAAATTGAGTTTGAATCATAGCATGAAAATTCTGATAAATGTTAAAGAAATCAGATTTATGCGCCATTAAATACACCCATGTATACCGACTAAAATCATCCACAAAAGAAACATAGTAAACAAAACCACCTCTTGCGACAACTGGGGAAGGACCCCATAAATCAGTATGAACAAGCTGAAAGGGAGAAGTAGAAACAAAAGAGCTTTTATTAAAAGGTAAAGCAGTCATTTTAGCCAATTTACAACCACTGCAAGCAGAAATATCACTAATAGAAATGTTTCCCAAATGACCAGATTTAACCAAAAGTTTCAGACGCTCACTAGACAAATGTCCTAATCTAGAATGCCAAAGATAAAAGGGGGAAGATTTATTATCTAGACGAAAAGATGAAGCAGCAGTGGAAGAAGACTCTGGTGGGATATGCAAATGGTCCAGGATATAAAGATCACCAACTCTACGGCCTGCCCCAATCTGCTTCCTGGAATCCCGATCCTGCACAACACAACCAGAAGAGGAAAAGATAACATCAAAACCGGAATCAGACAACTGGCTAATCGAAAGCAAACTCAATGTCAACTGAGGAACATAAAAGACATTAGGAATAGATAGAGAAGAAGATGTAGTAGGGAAGATAGAACCAATAGAGACAACTTGCATTGGAGAGCCATTGGCAGTAGAAATACTAATAGGAGACATACAATGACTAAGAAGAGACAAATCAGGAGTCATATGATGAGAGGAACCAGAATCAAATAGCCAGGTGGTGGGTAAGATACCTGTGCTGTAAGCACCATGCAAACCTGAGGTAGTAGTAGTCAGGGCAGAAGCTTGGGAAGAATTTCCCTGAATGGCTGCCATATAAGCCTGATACTGCTGAAACTGCTCAAAATCAAACGGAGGTGGAGGAGGAGTGCTGCTGGAGGAAGGTGTTGCCAGAGCTGCTGGAGGGCGAGAATTCTGCTGTGGTGGCCGACGAGCTGAAGAACTAGTTGGCTGAGAAGCAGTACGTCCCTTAGGCTGGAGACGCCTAGGGCACGCATGCTTCCAATGGCCCTTCTCATGGCAATAACTGCACTCATCTACGGGGGTCTGGGACCATTGGGGTTTGGGCTTGCCCGTAGACGGAGTGAGATGAGAGGCTGGAGTGGGCAACAGAGCTGCTGAAGATGAACGAACTGAGGCAGATGAAGCAGCAAAAACTGACTGTGAACCAGGAGAAGCCATGCTAGCTACTTTGAACCGGGTTTCCTCTGCAATAAGCTCATGAACAGCAGCATCCACAGAAGGTAGAGGAACACGGTGTAGAATCGCCCCTCGAAGGGGCTCAAACTGAGCTCGAAGAGGCATAAGAAACTGGACCAACCTCCGTTGCTCACAATACTCAATAAGCTCAGGCTGTGAACGTAAAGTAGCAGGTTCCATGCAAGCTAACTGATCCCAATAAGTAGTCATTTTGTTATAGAACTCTTGAATAGTTTTATCACCCTGGGTTGCACTACGAATAGACCATTCAAGTTCATAATGTTTTGCAAAATTAGACTCAAGGTACATACCCTTCAAGTAATCCCAGACTTTCTTGGATGTGTCATATTTTGAAAAATTCATCCCAATACTTGGTTCTACAGAGTTGTGAAACCAAGTAAGAATCTGTGCATTTTCTATGGTCCATTTTTCTAGTGCAGTGGCATAATTTTCAGCTTTTGGATCAGATGGACATAGTGTTGATCCATCGACGTGTCCCCACATCCCTTTACCAACCACAATTTTTCATCACATTTGCCCAGTAAGAATAATTGTTACCAGTCAGACGGACACTAATAAACTGATTTGTATCCATCATGCAAGACACAAAGGATCTGTGTAAAAGAAATACCCGGTAGATATCTATCAATACTACGTAAGCTGAGAGGGAAAGAGAGAGAGAACAGTCACCAGATTCACCAGATAGAGATATCGTCAAAAATCAGTCACCAGAGATAGAGAACAGAGTTACCAGAGTTCAGATCTGGGCTAGAGCAGCAAAACCAAGAGTACCCAGTAGATAGCAGACGTCGGAGATGACCTATAATGGTCGTCGGAAGCTGAGGGAGTACCGACGAGGGTCGTCGGAGACTGTAGAGTGCCCGACGGGAGTCGTTAGAGGCTGAAAGTGACTCGTCGGAGGTTATTAAGGACAGAGGTTGCGTGTCTGTGACTCGTCGGGTTCCCCAGAGGTCTTACGTGGTCTGTACCGAGGTCACCTGAGGTCCGACGTGGTCTGAGGGCCGTCGGAGAGGGTTGTTGGAGTTCAGTGGGGTTCCGGCAAGGCTCGATGATGTCGGAAAAGTCGTCGGAAAGGCAGAGAAAGTAGCAGATCTGGGAGGAAGAAGGCTTTTCTGGTGGTCGTGATGACTGGTGGTGGTTGGTGACGACGTATCAGAGGTAGGCGACTGTGGTGGTGGTGGTTGGTGGTGGTCTGGAAACTGAGGTTTAGTGATTTTCTGAGGGAGAGAGGGATTCACGAGTTCTGAAGTTTTGTTTCTCAGAGAGAAGGAAAAGATAATCTGAAGGCTGATTGGGTCTACAGGAGCAGAGGTCGACAGAGATTATACTGGCTCTGATACCATGTAAGTTTCAGAGACGACAGAGGGAGGTGAAGAAACTGTATATTTTCTGAATGAATAATAACGAGGCTATTACATGATTAAATAGGAGAACATCTACACCTAAAAGGAAAGAAATATTACAATGCAATCACAATATACTACCTAAAGTAGAAGATCACGATATGCTACCAAACCTACAAAATCAATGCCTAATTGAAAAGATACAGAATATATGATTATTATGTGATCATATATTCCTAATACAGAGATACACTTTCACAGGCATAAATCAAAACAGCTATCGGTGTTGTGATCCTATGACCAAAGAGCTAAATGTATGTAAGCATGTAGGCTTTGAGGACTTGATTCATATTGACCCTTTTCCTATGGACGTGCCTACAAAAGAATATACCTCTACTCTTGAGGTGTCTGATATTTCTGCTGCTCCATCAGCACCTCCTCGCCGCGCTCCGATCACCCCTTTTGCCAAGGTCTATCGCCCGTCCAAAACCATACTTGGGAGTTGGTTCCGCCGCCGGATGGTAAGAATCTTATTGGTTGCAAATGGGTCTACAAGGTCAAGACTCATTCTGATGGTTCTTTGGAGCGGTATAAAGCTCGCTTAGTTGCTGAAGTATTTTCTCAGGAGTATGAGATCAATTATGAGGAGACCTTTGCTCCTGTTGCCAAAATGACCAGTGTTCATACCTTTATCTTTGTCGCCGTTGTGCACCAGTGGCCTCTTTATCATTTGGATGTGATGAATGTTTTTCTCAATGGCTATCAACCTGAAGAGGTTTATGTGGCCTCCTCTTGGATTCTCGCATCCCTCAACTGTTGTTTGCCACTTGCGCCGCCAAGGTTCTAAAACTCGCTAGGCGCTCCCAGGGCGGCCGTGCATCTTCTAGCTTCCAAGCCAAGTGCTCGGTGTCTAGTCGGGCTAGTCGACAAGGGGCCTTCTAGCGCCTAGGTGGCGAGTACTCGGCCTTCCAGACCTTTTTTTCGAACACTGTGCGTCGCACTCTCTATGGCTTGAAACAGCCTCCTCGCGCTTGGTATGCGCGATTTCAGGATGTGGTTCTTCAGATTGGCTTCTAGCCCAGTATGCATGACTCTGCTCTCTTTATTTGTCGCACATCTTGGGTTTCGTTCTTCTCTTACTTATGTTGATATGATAATCTCTGGTTCTGATCCTGCTACTATTAGTGACCTAAAACAACATTTGTTTCGCGAGTTTGAGATGAAAGATTTGGGCCCTCTTTAGTATTTTCTTGGTATTGAGGTCGCTTCCTCTCCTCAGGGGTATCTTCTGGGACAATCCAAGTATGCTATTGATATTTTTCCCATGCTCATCTTATTGATTCCAAAACTGTTGAAACTCCCCTTGAACTTCATGCCAAGTTATCTGCTTCTGATGGTGTTCCTCTTGAGGATCCTACGGAATACCGTGAATTGGTGGGTTGTTTGGTTTATCTTACTGTGACTCGGCCGGATATTGCCTATGTTGTACATATCGTAAGTCAGTTTGTCTTCTGCTTTCTTCTACCTTGAGTTTGACTCTTCAAGCTTATGCTCATGTTGAATTGGCCTGAGGATATTAGTGACCGCAAATCTACCTCTGGCCTTTGTGTTTTTCTGGGTGACTCTCTTATTTCCTGGAAAAGCAAAAAGCAAACTATTGTTGAGCGCTCCATTGCTGAAGCTGAATATCGTGTTATGGCTCATGTTACCTCTGCACTCGTGTGGCTTCGGTAGCTTATATCGGATATGGTATCTCTGTTACTTCACCAAACCTCTTTATTGTGACAACGAGAGTGCTATTCAGATTGCCCACGACTCAGTCTTCCATGAGCACACAAAGCATATTGAAATTGATTGCCATTTTATTCGTCAGCATCTTCAGTCCGACACCATTGCTTTACCCTTCGTCTCTTCCACGCTGCGGTTGGCGGACTTCTTCACGAAGACCCACACTGCTGTTCGTTTCCGCTTTCTCCATGGCAAACTCTCGATGCTCTCTGTTCTCGCATCCTGAGTTTGAAGGGAGGTGTGAATGTATCTTTGTGTATCTTCTATTTACGGCATAGATTAGGCGTGATCATATCTTTGTGTAATCTTCTAGCGTAATCATATCTTTGTCTAGTCTTCTATTTTAGGTATAGATTACTAGGGGTTTGCTATTTAAGTGCTTGTTAGCGTTTTAACAATTCAATTGATTAATACAGTTCAGTCTTCACTTTGAAACATAACATCCTTTACCTATTGTTCGCCATGATTACGACGACTGGTCTTCAAAGATTTGTTGAAGATCGCAGGTTGGAGAATAAGCTCGCTTGCTCTATGTATCCCTTGCTTCTCTTATATTTTCTCCTAAGCTGTTTACCTATTCTCACCATGCTTACAACGACTGGTCTTTGAGATTTGTTGAAGATTGCAGGTTGGAGTGTAGAACTCGCTTGCTCTATGTATCTTTTGCGTCTCTTATATTTTCTCCTCTCTCTCTCTCTCTCTCTCTCTCTCTCTCTCTCTCTCTCTCTCTCTCTCTCTCTCTCTCTCTCTCGCGCGCGCGCGGAAGTCCCCTTTCCCTGATGATGTCCTCTTTTTTATAGAGGGCCATTGACAAGATACTTGGTCAACAAACTCTTCTTTTTGAATTTGAAATGTTGTTGCCAAATATATGAAATATATGATATCTTATCACAACATCTCATTCAATTTCAAACTTTTGTTGATCTGATGATTATATCCCTGGAATATTCTTCGGTTGATTCTATAGAGGTTATCCATGGGCTATATTTCGTGGGCTCTACCTGTTATTTGACTTGAGCCCAACGTAGTCTTCTTATTGGCTCATGCGATGTGGGTCAAGGCACAGTTCTTCTGACTTGTAGGCTCGCACCCCATATGCCCACTCCCAATATATCTCATCTTGAGACAACTTTTGGGTCCAACATGTGTTGTGGGCCCAACACACCACAAGAGTCTATTGTGGCTCTTGTGGGCTTTGCTTGTGTTCACAAGCTTGTTGGGCCAACATACCTTTTTCCGCAAGCTCTTCATGTGCTACTCAATCTGTAGGCCCAACATATGAAATCTTGACAATGTATGTCAAACTTTGGTTGAAATTTATGTGCCAACAGTAGCTTGTACCCCCTTGTATTCACCATAAACTCATGATGTTTGCATAGAAATTCATAGCATTTGTGCATAAGTTCATATCATCAAGACAACCAATCATAACATACAAATTTTCTACATTCAAGATTGATTTTATGAATTTGTGTGCAGTTCAAGGGTCATGCTGTACACACCCAAACGAGGAGTTTGCATTATTGCATTATCCTCTCGCATAACATCCTGCTCCATTTTTTCGCCAATGGAAGTTTCATTGGGAGAGCAAGTTTTTTCGGCATAACAACTAATTGTTGATCCTCTCGAGGAACATTTTGGGATACAAATTGTTGAACTTGAAAAATAGTCATCTTGCCTTTACCATATCTGAGCAGAATAAGGATCATTGTTGTACAACTCCTTTGATGCTTCATATCCTCATACTAGGGGTGAAAATCTTCGGCACGACA
Organism: Vaccinium vitis-idaea; assembly: GCA_963854785.1. NCBI lineage: Eukaryota > Viridiplantae > Streptophyta > Magnoliopsida > Ericales > Ericaceae > Vaccinium > Vaccinium vitis-idaea. The sequence goes on along the minus strand of OY978224.1, from coordinate 40,261,332 downwards.
CATTAACATGACTCGAACCCAATGCGAAGTTAACAAGTTTGGGTCGGCTCCTTTTTGGACATGAACACGAATATGACGTGACTTGATAACACGAATTCAGGTCGGCTTGCATTACCCGAAATGGACGTAGATAACTGTTTGGCTTTTCATGTCGAGCTATTGACTCAAATTGTACGCGTCTGACCTGAAGGTGACACGTTATCAGTATCAGCCCATTTGTTACTCTATATATAACCACGTTAAGATACAAGTATCAAGTATATATTGTGTTATCTATAGAGATAATATGATAGTACTTATAGTTCAAAATGAGTTTCATTTATCGGATCAGATGTATACTACTAAATCACTCAAGTATATATTGTGTTTTTGGTTGGTTTTATAGTTTTTACAAAATTTTTTGTTTTGGTAATCTACGTAGCACCGACACTCCTAGAGGCTGGAGCGTCCCCGTGTCCGACACGGGGACACAGATGTGACGTGTCCCATAAATTTAATTAATTTTTTTAGGGGGACACGGTAGGGATTAAATATTCAAGCTTCATATTTATACATATAACTATATTTCCATTGGTATAAAATAAATATTTTTATTAATTTTATTTATTTATTCCGTGTCCCCTGTCGTGTCCGTGTCTCTTTTTTAGAAATTCCGTCTCCCATGTCCGTATCCGTATCCATGTCCGTTCTACATAGTTGGTAATGCATCAAGGGGACGCCACCCATGTACAAACGAAAGCAAAGAACAAAAGGCCAAGAAGCCGACAACCCCCAAAAATTTCACAATTATAAGTGACTTAAAGGGTGGTCATTCATGTCATAGGAGTAAACAGGTTGTGATGTGTGATCTTAAGAAATCTTAGAAAGTTGTATAATCTCATGTACATTCTTCTAAATTTTTTTGTGAAATGTATTGATTGTGTAAACTTAAACTGTTGAATGGCTTGATATACGTTTTTGAGCCAATGTCTAACAGCTTAAGTTTTAGGGACTATTGGTAAGTGAACATGGTATCAGTGCTCAAGTTCGGACGGGTCTTGGGTTCAAGTCTTTATGTTTGCACTTGTTCCACATTTACATTTTGCTTCTCCCTTTGGTATTCTATTTCACTCTATCTACAAAATTTGTATCTCAACGTGCAAGACAGGGTTGCACATGAGGGAGGATGTTAAATAGCTTGATAATGGATATACATTATTGAGCTCATTTCCTAACAACTTAAGTTTCTGGGACTACTGGAAATGCAAGGTGTGGATCAAGACCAGACGCCAAGTCGTGGTTTTGCAAACTGACTAGCGGCCGACAGAAAATAAGTGACGGCCGATACTCTTGACAAAGGATAGTTTATCTAACGCACATTCTCATACTTCTAAGTTCTAAGGGATAATACTCAAACGGTCAGGGATTCACAAAGATCAATCAAGAGGTTCCATACTTAGAATCAAAGCATACGAGAAATTTTCATCATGGAAATTTGCCCAAGGTGGGGCTTAAACATTTGCAAAGCCAAATTAGGGTGTCTGCACTCAGATATCCCTAGCTTTAGAGTTGCGTAGTTTCTTGATTTTTGGAGGTGCATTGCATTTAAAACCCTTTCAGGGAAGTAACTTAACCATTCTCCCACCCTGGAGGAGGAATAATTATGTCGGTTGTGTTTGGTTAGATAGTTTAGTTTAGTTTTGATGATGTCAGCAGGTGTAATGAGTGAAGAGAGATAAAGAGAGAAATGAGGGAAATGATGATGTCATCAAAACTAAAACTAAAACTAAACGGGGAAACGAACAAGGCCGTCATATTCCAAGTAGTCAGTATTTTTTTTTTTTTCAATATGTACACCTAGGGATGAAGGAATAGAGTTAAATGATGAAATGTGAGGATTATGTGGGCCTGACTTTCTGTTTCATGTATCTGGCTTTTGTTTCTGAGAATACCAAAACTTGTAGGATACTTTCTGTGACAGAAAGCTTGGGACCAAAATAAGAAAGGCATCTATTTAAATTCAAAGTAGGTTACAAGACTGGAGCTGATAACGATCTGTGGAATGCCATATGGAGCTCTTTCAGAAGTGTTGGCATTTTAACATTTTGTGAGACTCGGTGGAGAATGTGGTGTGGGTGTCGTTTTGTGCCACCTAGTTCATATTTTTATTTTTTGTAGCTGGTTCTGTGGAGCCAAATAACCATATAAAATCGGCATTCCTTGGGCAATAATGTGAGGTGCTCTGGACCATGGATGAAAGAAGCACAGTAATGAGCACAAAACGACATACCCCCGATGATTGGGGACTAGATGGGTTATGTTATTGTTGTTGTTGTTGTATTCCTTGGGCAATAATGTGATTCTCCTTTACCGATTGATTGTTTTTTCCCTATGGTTTGGCTTTGACATGCTCAAATCTGACTTTCCTCTGTGTGTCAATTGAGCTAGTGCTGATGATTGATAGACATATTTGATTAATGATGTTTGGTTCAATGACAAATGGCAGGTTCACTGGCTCAACTTGGGCGTCTGTTTTTTACGGCTGGGGGAACCTCATATATATGTATTGGTAAGAGGTTTTAAAGTTGGGTTCGCCTCCATCTTCAACAGCATTGTCACAATTTCTTAAGCAGCAATTTTATACCATGTTAATCATAGCTTTGTTTTGTGAAATCAGTTTGAAAAGCATTAGCAAGGAATTCTTCTTGGCAGCAACAGCTGGCTTGTACATTTGGATAGGTTATCCCTCAATCCATGTCTATTCGCATGGTTGCTACAACCTATTTTTTGGGGAACCATAGGAATGAATTTTATATCACTATATCTTGTGGAAGCAGGGAGAAAAAAGTTCAAATTTTATGTTTCTTTTTCATTTTCATTTTGCCTTTTTTTATTTTGCCACAGGATTTGCTCTCTGGAGAGACACCAAGGTGTACGGATACGGTTCACCTCTGACATCTATAAAGGAGTTGATTTTTGGTCTTTAGTGTCAGCCGCTGTTGCTTGTTAGTATGCTCTTCGCATAGCTTTGCCTTTTTGTTTAGCCGACAGACAATGGTCAAGGCTCGCGGTTGTGTATTGAAGTTCCTCTCATCTTTCCGTGTGCTGCCAGTTCCAGAGATATCTTAACTGTCACTGGTTGTAATTATTATTAGCATGTAATAATGACTGAATTCAGTTGCCGTTACTGTGGAATGGCTTTCTTTGCAGTAATACCTATGCTCGATTAATAATAATTTTTCCATAGCCCAAAAAGTTATTCTATGTAGACAATGCTCAAGGCTCGCGGTTGTGTATTGCAGTTCCTCTCATCTTTCCCTGTGCCGCCAGTTCCAGAGATATCTTAACTGTCACTGGTTGTAATTATTATTAGCATGTAATAATGACTGAATTCAGTTGCTGTTACTGTGGAATGGCTTTCTTTGCATTAATACCTATGCTCGATTAATAATAATTTTTCCATAGCCCAAAAAGTTATTCTATGTATTTCGAGAGCCTAATCCGGTCAGGGCTCAAGCTTGGGCTCAAGATTATTTATTAAACAAGCTTTAAATTGAGGTTTAGGTTTGGTACATTTGATTGAGGTATTAAACTTTAACGAGCCCTTATCGACCAAGTCTTGAATAGTTTGCCAAAATGCTTGGATCATTTGCAACGCTACATGCAAATGAACCTTGCAAACTGCCTAGTTGCATATATCTAACTTGCTAGTGGGGTAACATTGCACTTCCTTCGTCCTTTTTAACGGTCCAGTATTCTATTTTGAATTGTCCCTTAGTAAATAGTATCAATTTCAGAGTCGCAGTCTTGTTCTAATTCATGGCTTATTCTCAAAATTAACTTGCATCAACTTATTGGAACGAAAAATTAGTGGATAAAAGTAGCACATTTTTTATTTTATCTAGATTCTAAATAATTTAATAAGAATGTCTCCATATACAAAGCAATAATGAAAGTACAATTTTTAAGTATTGATGATGTCTCCAAAAAAAAAAAGTTGAATCTACAATGCAGGATATTTTAAAAGAAGATAAGCAGGAGATGTGGCTATAGGGAGGACCGCATACCTAAATAAAAAGGGGAAATTATTGTTCATTGGGAAAAGGGACAACATATTTGTGGCAAGGTTTTTGGAAATGCCCCATGTAATGGCAAGGAAAATTATATTTACACATAGATGGAAAAATGAGAGGCGAGGAGAATTGTTTTCGCCTTGTTCCTTTCATGATTTAGTTTAGTTTTAATTTGTTTTGTAATTATTACACTTATTTCTCTCTTTATCTCTCTACACTCATTACCTCTATCTTCCAAACTAAACCAAATCCTCCATTCATGCAAGTAATTTTTCACTTCAATCACCATACTAAGGACATATCCATAGTGGGCTCTTAAAAAAACTTCTAGGTGAGACTTGTAATATTTTAGCAATTCATTTGCTCAATTATGGTTTTCAATGAGCTATCCATAGGAGCTCTTAATGATGGCTCTTTAACATGGCTCCTACAACATTGACTAAGTTTAGAGAGGGAGTTGGGAGTGAGGAGAAGAGAGAGAAAGAGAGAAGGAGAAGAGGGAGGGGGAAATGGGGGACCCACTTGTATTTTTGTGTCCATAAATAATCTTAGGACATCATCTATGACCCAATTTTAGAAAGTCCATTGGAGTGCTCTCGCGCTCCTAAATTAGCAAGTCATTAACAAACAAAATTGGACCCATTTTTTCTTATGTGTCAATTTTGAGAGTCACTTTATGAGTCAAATATAAAAAGCCTACCGTGGATGCCTTAAGCCACCCAACCACGGTTAATGACAAACTAACACTAGCTCTTATGATTAAATTAAGGCTAAATTTCCACTATTGTCTATCTAAACATTATTTTTTGTATTTTTAACTATTGTCTATGCTGTGACGACAAGTCATTTGTCCTAAAGTGACTTATTTATAAATTGACTTATTACGCTTTACGTGACAGGTCATCACAAAACATCAACTCAAAAAGCCAACTTAAGTCCATGATATTTTTTGAATTTTTTGTTTGGTTCACGTTATAATTATTGGATTAATCATTTGTCCCCACGAGAGGAATCCAAGAAGTAAAAAATTATATGACCAAAAGAAAAATAGCTTCGCCAATGACAAAGAAAATACTACTCCCTTTGTCCCTTTTTAAATGATTCATATGGGAATACGTGCAATTTTAAACCCCTAAAAAACATACTCCCTCCGTCCCAAATTGTTGGTCCTACTTTGGGAATCCAACTTATTTTAAAAAGTACCAAAAAAGGAAAGAAGTACACACTTTTCTTTGTTAACTTTTTTAAATGGCCATATGTTTTTGGACAGGCAAAAAAGGAAAGGACCAACAATTTGGGACGGAGGGAGTATTTCTCTATATAACCTTTTAATTTGGTGCAAAAAAAATTATTAAAAACGTTATACGTAAGTATATTTTTAAACGTTCGCAAAAATACACGTTTCCCAAGTGGATCACTTAAAAAGGGACGGAGGGAGTGACAAACAGCCTGGTATTTTTTTATATTTTTTTCTTCTTAAATGATTATTTTAAATTTTGTCTACATATTTATACTTTTCAAATTTCTCACATCGAAACAAATAATTAATCCACAAACTTACAACGAAAACAAAACAAAAATTACAAAACGTAAATAATACTCCAAAAATAGAGACTCATATTAGAGCTTGATTGGAGTGTTGATGATATCTATTTTGAAGGAATAGAGGTCGATTGGAGATGGTAGAAAGAATTCTACAGGTGTTCAACTTCCTTTAGAAATTCAGCCACATGTTGCAAGCCGGTGTGGATGTTTATTTCCAAGCCATATGTACTTGCCCCTTAAACTATCCCAAATTTTTTTATTTTCCCCTTCAACTATTAATTGAACATGCTTGCCCCTTCAACTATCAAAACATTACTTACTAAGGATAAAATTGATTTTTCATTCAAATTCCTAACGGCAAAGTTAAAACTCACCCTTAATCTTTTTTTAAGCGCCGATAGGAGAGGGTAAAAGGGACATTAACTCTCAAACCTTAAATCACAAAATGGTACAGAGTATCAAACTAGTGAAAATGATGCGCCAGAAAACATGGGTAACAGTGAGGAATTTGAGCAAAATGATGAGAGTTACATATTGTATAATTTTAACAAGAGTTCGGTTGGTTCCCAATGTGGCTGAAAAGTGAAGTGATGAAATATGATAGAGAAGACTTGAGAAAATTATATATTGAATCTGGGTTTGAATCCACTATCAGTGATACGAGTGTGGCTTGCAAAGTTGTTGTGAACATGTCAACCATGAGGAAGCACCTCAAATTAAAACTAAAAGCTTCTCTATATTGACGTTGAACCAGGAATAGAAATAAGAGATGAGTTTCATGAGGAAAATGGAAATGTAGATTTAGGGAGGAAGAGGGTAAATGTCCCTTTTACTCTCTTCCTTTGGCGCTTAAAAAAGAGTAAGGGTTAGTCTTAATTTTTCCATTAGGAATTTGGAAGAAAATTTGATTTTATCCTTAGTAAGTACTCCGTAATGTTTTGATATGATAGTTGAAGGAGCAAGGGTGTCCAATTGATAGTTGAAGGGGGAAATGAAAAAATTTGGGATAGTATAAGGGGCAAGTACATATTTTACCCATGTATATTGTTACTAACAAGTACTCCCTCCGTCCGGATTTGTTGGTCCGTTTTGAGAATTTCAACTTTTTTTCCATTACATTTTGAGTTTGTTAATTTTCTATTTTATCTTCAATCCTTCCATTTAATACTCCCTTCATTCCAATTTGATATAGTCCTCTACGAAACTACGTGCAATTTTCAAACTAAAAAATAATGTAGTTGCAAAAATTATTTTTTTATCAATATGGATCTTGTTTGATAGATCTCATTGAGAACTTTAATACGGTGCAAAAAAAATTCAAAAATGTAAACACATTATTTAAAAAAATATTAGTTATTGAGTTGTTATTTTAAATTTTAGAAAAGGGGCAAAAAGGTAAAATCTTCATACTTTATCCTTTAACTTTTGAAAATGGACAAATATTTTCGGACTTAAAAAAATATGCTTGTGGACTAACAAATCCGGACAGAGGGAGTATTTTCAATTTTTTATTATAAGCAAAATGATTTCAATGAGGGGAGCAGAGCAGACACGCGGCAGTCGGCACATGAGAGGACGGACACGGCATCAGCATGTCGGTAAGTATACTTTCTTTTTTCTCCATCCAAATTCCAAAGGAAGGATTTTTTTTTTTTGATCTGGAATTCCAAAGGAAGGATGTTAGTAAAAAAAAAAAAAAAATCCCAGAATGTCGGTATATGTGTACGCCGTCTGTACACGTAGCAGCATTCGTTTTTTAAAGGAGTATTTGCGGAATGGGGAAGACGGTGAATGATGAATGATTATATAGGACTGACTCAGATTGATGTCTCTCCCTCTCTCGCTCACCCGAGAGAAAGAAGAAAAGAGAGAGAGATTTAGAGTAGAATTTGAGGAGCCGAAACCATTCGTCTCATTTGCTTCCTCGCTTGCAAATTAGAGAGAGAGAGAGAGAGAGAGCGCGCGCTCGCTACAGACAGACAGATTGGTCGATCGTTGGATCCAACTCGAGTGCTGTACTTGCAGTTAGTAGTGCCATCCAACAATCATATACAAACAAGATTATAAATTCGAACAAAAAACTTCGATCTATTTATCCCTAGCGTAATTGAGGCGGTTCAAGTCGATCTACCTGTCCAAGACGATTCCAACAAAAGGAAGGGCAGAGTAGGGCGGTAATAATTGGGTTGTGGTGGTAGTGAAGAAATGGGTTCGAGCAATAATAATAATACTACTAATAAGTATAGGAATAAGAGTAATAATAATGAGAATAAGGGGGTGACGATGAGGAAGGTAGTGCTGGGGTTAGGGTTCTGGGTGCAGGGGCTGAGGTGCTTACCCTGGATGGCGGTGAACTTCTTCCTCAAGGACGGTCTAAAGGTTGACCCCTCAACCCTCCAGCTCCTTCAGAACTCGGCAAACCTCCCCATGGTCGCCAAACCCATCTATGGCCTACTCTCCGACTCTGTTTACATCTCCGGCCAACACCGCATCCCCTACATTGCCATTGGAGGTATCTTCTTCTTCTTCTTCTTCTTCTTCTTCTTCTTCCCCTTTGTGGATCTTTTGTTTTTTTCTAATAATTAGATTAATAACGGGTTTATGTACAGAAAGTATTTTCTCGGCTCTTTTATCTAATCCCGGTGTTAATATCGATTCTTTCTGATCAGCGTCCCTGTTGATTCCGGAAAATCAAGTAGCTTTTATAGTTAATTTGTTTCCATTAGATGTAATATGATATGATTAATGATACCATGTTTTAGAAATTTTGATAGGCATATACCCCCACCCCACCTCTCTTATCCTTGAAGGTGGGTAGACTTTTGCTTTTGCTTTTGCTTTTGTTTTTGCTTTTGAATCTGCCCAATCGCATCCAGAAGATGCAAAAGCAGGTAAAAGACTAAAAGAGGCTGGTCCTCACATATCGTATATATTAGCGGCATTGCCATGGCCAAGGGTGCTCTGGTACGCCATGGCACTAACCTACAAATGTAGATGCACTTTTCATGTTACTTTCTCGGAAAATACTCTCTATATTTGGGGATTGCTACTTACAAATCCAATTGTCTTGGCAATTTTTAGTTCTGTAGCATGCCAATATGTTACTAAGTTCAGTGCTTCATGCACATGCCCTTTTATAACGTATAAAAGGGTAAAATATGGTTGCAGTGATCTGAATATTGCTTACAGTGGTTAGACCATCTCTAGTGGGTGTTTTAAAATGTGTTTTGTGGTTTGGAGTTGGTGAATATTTTTGTGTTTTTGATGCTCCAGTTGGTGTACTATCTTGCGTGTTAGTGTGATAATTTGAGAGTAACATATAAGAGCATCTCCAATCCTTGTCCTTTTTTCTCCCAAAATTTGAGTAAAAACACTTAAAACTCATTTCCACTCCCTTACCCATTTTGAGTTCTACCATTTTCTTACCCAAATGAGGGGAGACCCAAATCCATACCCATTTTAGTCAACATCTCTTTTCAGTCCTTTGTATTTACAAATGTGCCATTTTGACTCGAATTTTGGAGGGAAAGTCTAAAACACTAGATTTGGGACAAGCTCTAACACTCTCCACACGTGCACGTGGAGAGGTAAATAACATATCCATAACATAGGGATCAGAACAAACGATGAAACAAGGTGCGCTTAAGGCACAAACAACGGGGCAAACAATCAAGAGAGTCTTGTCCAAAAACCTCTGGAAGCTAGCTCTGATACCACGTTAAAGTATCAAACTCAAAACCAATTGGCAATGAGTGCAGAGGTGGCCCAGGTTCATATCCTAGTTTTGGAGGTTATAACTAACCAATGTGGGATAAGATCTAACAGAAGCATTAAAAAATGTAGTTTGAATGAGATGTATATGTCAAATTTTCAGCATACTCACCAAGAGCGTGGTAGGTTTCAACCATCAAATTATTCACCTCCAATAAAATGTTATTTTCTTCCTGGGTTAAATTTCAAATCTGTACTTGTTACAAAACTCAAAACTGTTGCCAGATGGTTATATCTCATTTGAGCTTAAACATACGAGTACATTCGAATGTTCATGTCCATACATTATATGTATCGAGCATAGTGACAATTGTCTGATACAGTGTATAAATTACTTGTCGAAGAATTTAAGGAAGGATTTTGTGATTTGTACCCCCTTAATCCCTCCCTCCCAGCCATGAAGGCTGGAAATAAATAGTTGTATAGTGTTTAAAGCAGTGTTTGTTCATATGTGAACTGCATCGTGAATCATCTGTGGTTTTCTGGCGGTATTGAACACAAAACTGACTAACGAAGCACTTGTGACAGAAAGAAGTCTTGTGCTGCTTCCCTGAAGCCTCTGCTTATCTAATTGCAATTTATGCTTGTTTATCCTATTTCTACGTTATGATGCAGCTTTCTTACAAACACTGTCCTGGATTGCCATTGCATGTTATTCTCCATCAAATCTCTCGTTCTTTATGATCACCTTGTATCTCCTCCTTGGAAACCTTGGTGCTTCAATTGTCGAGGTTGCAAATGATGCCATTGTGGCAGAGGTTGGGAAACAGTCCAAGAACTCACAGTCACCTTCAGAAGGTGAGCTGCAGTCCTTTGGTTGGATGGCCTCCTCCATTGGTGGAGTCCTGGGAAGTCTGCTAGGTGGTATTGCCATTAACCAATTCTCTCCCCAAGCAATGTTCTTTTTCTTTGGAATTATCCTTGCTACTCAGTTTTTCGTAACAATTTGCATTCATGAAAGTTCCCTCAACCTCCCCAAGACTTCCTTAAATATCGGAATCAGAAAGCAGATTTCAGAGCTGCTAGTTGCACTGCGGAAACCTGAAATTGCACACTCAATAACCTGGTTTGCGGCATCTTACGCCATGATTCCCGCCTTAACAGGCACCATGTTCTTCTATCAGACACAGTATTTGGGGATTGAATCTTCTGTATTGGGGATCTCGAAAGTGATTGGGCAGGCAGCAATGTTTCTATGGGGTGTCATGTATAATAGACACCTCAAGTCCGTTCCACCAAAGAAACTAATCTCAGTCATTCAATCTATTATGGCAGCCTTCATGCTTTCTGATGTGTTGTTTGTGAAAGGATTATATCGAAGGATGGGGATTCCAGACTCACTGTATGTTTTAGTCTTCTCAGGCTTCTTAGAAGTTCTTGGTTTGTTTAAGATTCTACCGTTTAGCATTCTAGTGGCACAGCTTTGCCCTCCAGGCTGTGAGGGATCTCTGATGGCATTTCTCACATCTTCCATTGCTCTAGCATTTATAGTGAGCGGATACCTTGGTGTTGCACTTGCATCGTATGTTGCAGTGACAGGGGATGATTTCTCTGGCCTGTCAACTGGCCTTCTTATACAGGCAGCATGTACGCTCTTGCCACTCTATTGGTCGTCATGTATGCCAGACGAGCCTGAAACCAAAAGGAAAGAGCAGTAGACAAAAGCTGCAGTTACTATTTTTTTTTTAAAGTTGGATGTGGCCTTATTGGTATTGCAGAACTATCTCATGTTCTCTGTAGTTTTGGTTGTTTCATTTCAAGTGTCATCACATGAGGTAAGATGTTATTTTATTTTTTGGTCGGTCCTTGCTAGCATCTGCAGCTTTATTGCTTTGTAAATCTTCTATACATTATATGCGAGTTATTTTACTGTTTCTATGTGATCAAGCTCTTCTTGTTTCTTGGCATTTCTCTTCACCTTTTGGAGGAATTTTGAAGTGCCTATTTTATGCTGCTTTTGTCATTGGTGGCTGTTTCAAAAATAAATAAAGCAGTACCGTTGCAGCCTACAGAACAACGGCTCCTAGTCCAAAAATGCTAGTAATGAACAGCATACAATTTTCATTACTGCAACAATACTATCTATTTTACTCCAACATTAAAATATTTGTTTTTTCTTCTTCTCAATTTTCTACTTTCTTCTTCTTCTCCATTCTTTATCTCCTTCCCCCGCTCTTCCTCTTCCCCCCACAGAAAACATATATAAATACCCTGAAGGGATTCTTGATTTTGGGAGTATATGCAGAACACCCAAAAATCAACCGAAGAGGGGGTTGAAAAAAAAAAGAAAAAAAGGACAGAACAGGTTCTCCATTGGATTTGCAGAAGCAAGAAGAAAACATATATACATACCATGAAGGGGTTCTTGAAAGGGAAAAAAAAAAAACACAGCAGGTTCTCCATTGGATTTGCAGAAGCAAGAAGAACACACACTCTCTCGTGATAGGACCTCACTGTGATCCAGAGGAGGCTCTCTATTATCCTCTTTCGTTTTGCCTTTTAGTGTCAATCGAACTTGCACATTGCCTCTGACATAATCGACAAGGTCGTCGGCAATCGCTGCTTCAATCCCAAACCCAGATTGTTGGAGATGATTACCTTCGACCATTGTGATTCCTGGGTTCTTCTCATCGGAGAGGGTAGAGAGAATTATGTCCAGAAAGGAGAGCAAGTGGGAGAGGGAGGGGCGTACAAGACAAACAAGAAAATAGATTTAAAAAATCGGTATTGAGTGACAGTACTTCAACAAAACAGGTGAGGCACTTTAGCTCATGTTAGAATACCTAGCCTTTTATTGAGGCTTCTGGAACAGATTTTTTGAATGCTACCTAGGTAAAACAACTAAATAGACTAGTTTAGCTACACTGCTGCTGATGCCCTTAGGAGTTACAAAATGGTGGTTCGAATTCTTTTCCTGTCTCTGCCATTGTCTAAATACCAACGTCCCCATAAAAAATAGTACAACTTTGCGATACAGAATGGAAATCCAACTAGCTTATCATAGTCAACCAGAGGGGTGAGTATTTAGAAGCTGACGGTAGGAAATTCAGCTCATTGGATGCATATTTTTGCTTTTGTAAATTGAGAATTGGAAGGAACTGTAAATAAGGCCGTGAATTGGTGTCGAAACATGTTATAGAAGTTAAAAGAGCCAGAGATTTCAAATGAAACCAGGAAATGCATGTATCGCATCAATAGTCTGCATTCCTCTATGATTTTTTTAGCATCTCTGTCGAGCCACATCCAGCTTTTACCCGGGAAAACCCTTACAAGAATCAAATATGCCGGAGGATCTCCCAACGAACTGACATGCTCATAAATGGCCCCACAACACTCCAATTGACCTCTTCTGAAGAATGAAACAGTTTTACAATTTACACACTCTCTCTCTCTCTCTCTCCCCAGCAGAAAATGCAAAGAGTGTCAATCAACACCACGTCCATGGATGTGGAAGAAATCGCTTAGACGGCAGTTTTTGAAATGCCTTGCAATTGGTCTTGAGAGAACAAATGCAGTGGAAAGCAAGAGAAAAAGTACTATCGCATCAGAGTTAAGAGTATGTGCTATAATATCCTTCCCACAAGAAGCAACAGAAAATGCATCCCAAGGTAACTGAAAATCTGAAATTAAAAGGGCAATTGGGAGATCAACTAAACCAAAAAGGCATGAAATTTGAACAGACAACCACAATCAGTAAATTAAATTCACAAAGACATGAGAAGGTTTGTAGACAAAACAGATGACGACCAGAGAGGGGGCTGAACATTGCTTTCACTGAAACGGTGAAATCCTAAACGGTAACAAAGTGGGGGTTTACAAAACAGCAGATAGACAAAAGGTAAAGCCTTTTCAACTAATTAAACACGACCATCCCACAAGCAGTCGGAGCGGACCTTAACCTCTCTCAAAATGCGCTCCACGTCTTTGGGAGGGTTCAAACCTAGACTCTGGGCGCGCTCCCACCGAGCGAGTCTTGTCATCCCGAGGCAAGGCCCGTACGCCATGTTCATATCGAATTGCCTCAACATCTCCTCGCTTTCATCGTTATCATCTGTGTACATACAACCAATAAAATACTAGTACTAATACACAAATATTAGATTGTGCAAATTCATCATGAACCCATTTAATTAGTAGGGTACAGAGCGGGTGGAGCTAATACGACCGCAAACAGCCTCGTAATTGAAAGACCTAAACCAACGTCTAATGAGAGAGAGAGAGAGAGAGAGAGAGAGAGAGAGAGAGAAAGAACCAGTGAGATTGATGCTAGGTTGAGCGATGTCGTATCCGAAGGGCGCTAAGTGTATTGGGGAGGATTTCTTTCCTTTGGGCTTGGCGATGCCAGCAGTCTTCTTCCTTTGCCTGAAGAAACCCTTGACGTCTCCTCTCCCTCCTCTTGTCGATGATGCCATTACTCCTCTCTCTCTCTCTCTCTTCGTTTTCAAAATTTGAAATCGTACTATTCGCGTTCGCAGCAAACCAGGCACACCGGACTCTTTTGTAGACGCGAAACGACATAGGGTTCACCACACCACACCACTCCACCCTATCCGAAATTGCGTAAATTACACCTATCTTCCTAGATGTTTTGGGTAATACTGTACATCAGGCCTAGTTTTTCAAACAAAATTATCAAGATTTGATAAAATCAACCCTTGATTTTATTATCAAATGAGGAAGATGTTTGATAAAATCTCAGCTTTTTAACATTAAAAATGCTGAGATTTTATCAAACCTACTCCTCGTTTGATAAAATCAAGAATCTTGATTTTATCTTTGATAAATTTTTTTGAAAAACTCAGCCTTCTCACAATTACGTTTCTGCCGCCATCCCCGTACTTTCTTTTCCCTTAAGCTATGTTTGGAAGTTGAGGAAAGAAGTGAAAAAGAAGAGAAAATTTAAAAAAAAAATCACTCATTTGTTTGGTTTTCAAATAGAAGGAGAAAGGAAAGGGAAGAGAGAGGAAAAGGAAGAGAAAATTAACTATTTTTTTCTCTTCTTCTCTCTCCTATGAGTGCAAATTTTCCTCTCATCTTTCACAAACCAAACAAAAGAAAATAACAAATTTCTTCCTCATTTCTTTCCCATTTCTCCTTTTTTAGTTTCTCCTCTCTTTATCTTCTCTTCCACAACTTCCAAACACAGCCTTAATGTGAGTGAAGTTCGTTGTTGAGTCAATGGAATAGAATGAGCTGAAGAGGTAAGAATAATCAACGATTAAAGAGAGGAGCATGGAGTGATCTAGAAGGGAGAAAAAGAGAGCAAGAGTGCACAAAAAAGACTAAGGCAGTAGAACTCTTAAGCTAATCCATGGGGGGCGCCCAAGTGAACTAGAGAGAATAGGAGGATTATACCAATGGAAGAATGTTCTCCTTAAAAAAAATCAGTGATTGCCCACTTTCTCTCTCTCTCTCTCTCTCTCTCTCTCTCTCTCTGGAATGATACACTCTGTCAAATCAATCACCTCTGGGAATTGTGTAAGGAATGTCTCATATGAAAAATCTTATTTTGCTATCAATCGAATTATCAAGCAATAATAGGAATTAAAAATTAAACGATGAACACGCGATATACGTGGAAACCCCCGAATAGGGTAAAAACCACGGGAAGGAATCAAAACACTAAAAATAACGTTGCACGATTACAATCGACCTATACTTACAATTGAAACTCCTCTCAATTGACCCAAGAACCGATTGCCGAATCCACGTTCATTGCACCAAGTGTTTGATTGCCGCAAGCCTTGAATCCTCAAGCCTTCCGAGATACTTCTAGAAATCCACCGGAAGAGAGAACAAATGGTTGATTCATAAGTTGAATAAAGTTCTTGGAGTATTTGATTATGTTACCTGATTCTTCATGTAAAAACTCCAAAACCCAAAAACCCTAGCCAAAGAAGCTGCTCTCTCTCTCTCTCTCTCTCTCTCTCTCTCTCTCTCTCTCTCTCTCTCTCTCTCTCTCTCTCTTAACGTGAAAAGAAGGCTGCAGAAGATCTGTTTTTCAAACCCTAGCTACTGGCTTTTATAAGCTGCTGATCCAACTGCTCGAGCACAATGAAGGTTGCTCAAGCAACTTGCTGACAGTCCACTTGTTGGACGTGTGAAATAAAAGTGCTTGAGCACTTTGCTTGGACCGATGTATTTAGCTCAAAACACTCTATAACCTTGGATTACATCGAAGCATAGACACACTAGAACATTAACAATTGATTTCCTTCCACAATCCTAAACAGACACATCTAAAAACAATAAAAATAAAAAGTACAACTCGATAATAGGGATACACGTAAATGTGTGTTTTGTCGTGAGATTTGCCAATACAGACAAACTGTGGCCTACGGTCCTAACAATCTCCCCCTTTGGCACTTTGTGGACGGCCCACCGAGATTGTTCGAAAAGATTGTGATTGTTAGAGTCGCCACCCGGATTTGAGGTCCGAACCCGAGAAACCGATAAAAAATATGACTCGTTTGCCCATTTGAAAAAGATTTCACTGATTTTGGCGGAACCAAAGATTTCTCGGATTCGGGGGTTTGGTTACGAGAGGGGAAGGGTTTTACGGCACCCCTCTCGCCCGGTCCATGAACCGGTCTCTACTCAACATTTTGTGGGATTTTGAAAATATTTGAAATTCGATTTTGAGCAAGTAACGGGGAGTATGGGAATGGGAAAACACATAAACAAGTATTCAAATACGAACCAAGTGATGGTGGATGCTTGTGCAATGTACAATGCGATGGTGGAATGATATAAACAAAGAAAATGACAATGAAAGAGAGAAATAGGACTTAGAACACCATATTGAGCAAAATTATTTGACTTTCCAACACTATTTGCATTTTTTGGAAGCCTTTGAGACATAATCAGGAAGAATATAAAACTACAAAGTTGTAGCCCTTCAAATTATCTACGTTTTGATATATAATACGTTGAAAACGGAGTTCGGAGTAAAAAGTTATGGCTGAAACACTGTGATTGACTTTCTGTTGGGGTTTGAGCGCTCAAAGTGGATTGAGCGCTCAAGGGTAAGGCCTTGAGCGCTCAAGCCACTTCCAGGTCGCCAAATTCTGCTATAACATGACATTGGATGGTCAAACAACCCCAAATCAATGATTATACTTTATTTTCCCAAAACTGGACAGAAACATGGACTTTGAAGAATTTTGGAAAGTGAATACCAAAATAACAAGTTTTAAAAATGCTTTTCTTGATACTTTTCAGACCTTGTAGGCTCATTTCAAGTATGAGGAACTTGAATGAGCCCACTGGTCTCCCTCAGCAAGACCAAAACAGTGATTTTCACATGATTTTCTACCTTTTCGGCTATGATCAAGGCTTGAACTTGTGGTTTGATGAATGGATGGGTAGTGGCTGTGTTTATGGGCTATAGATGAAGTATTTTGGACAGAGGAGTGTAAGTGTAGGGCTGATTGAGTGATTGATTGAGTGGATGATGGAGGATTTGAGCTTAAAATGGTGATTTTGGCTTGGATGAGGTGGGTTTTGATGGAAGAGCTAGGTTTGGACGAAATTGATGGAGTGTATGGGCTGTAAATGGCTTGTTAGAGTGAGAGAGGGGCTGTTGAAGTTGGTTTCTCAAAGACCCATGTGTTGTAGGCCTTAAAGATGAGATTTTTGGGTGTTTTGGAGGTTGAAGATGATGGAGGGTGGTGGCTATGGAGGAGAGAAAGGCTAAAACGTGATTGAAGTGATGAGAGAGAGTGGAGAGGGCTGATGAAGGGTGTGAGAGTGTAAGAGATCAGCCAAGGGAGTGGAGGAGGTTTATATAGAGAGAGAAATGGGAGGGAAATGGGTTTAATTTTTGAATTGGGTTTGGGGGGTGATTGAGGAGATGTTCAAGGGTCTAGGAAGTGTATTTAGGCAGTAGAAAACATAGGTAGACGCTCCTCTTGCAGTAGAATATCATGATTAGATGCTCTGCAGAAAACTAATCTGAATCAGAGTTGAGCGCTCAAAGCCATGGGCTTGAGCGCTCAAGGTGGGATTTTTGGGTTTGAGCGTTCAAGGTTGGGGCCTTGAGCGCTCAAGGCTGTTGCTCTAAAGGTAAAACTTTGCGGGGCTGTCCCGGGTGCTACCGAACTCCGTTTCGTGCGTGGTTTGAAGCGTTGGAAAGCTTGTCAAGTGTACTTTCTAACCCAGTTGGTTTGAACCCAAGATAATTTGTACATCCAAGTATGTGACCATTTTACCCTCAGATGGTCGGAAGAATGAATCGTTTCGGTAAAATGGGCATATCTCCCTCATTTCAAAATGGATTGAGACGTATTATATATCAATAAAGAGGGTTTTGAATGTACTAGAAGATGGTGAAGGCTTGGGTTTGTTTTGAAATGGTTTATGGATGGCTTGAAGGGTATTTTGGTCATTTTGGTTGGTTTAGAATGGTTTAGGGTGGTTTGGTGAGTTCAAGCTTTGTTCTTAGCCTCGAGGTATGCACGATTGGTCTATTTCATCATCGGGAATGCTCGAGCGCATCCCGGGTTCAAAATCGGGGTGTCTACACACTTCTATGACAAAACACACTAACATTGAAGATCCTATCCCCTAACAGAATGTGATCACCTGCAAAGCTGCAACAACAATACTGAAGCACACAATTTGTTAGAAATAAAACTACTCCCCCTTTTTGTCACGGAAGGACAAATGTAGAAGTAAGAGAATGTAATCAAATAAACATGAATGAACCAAGATAATCAAATATTTCCAGAATCAATAATCATTATTGGGGAAGGGAAAAGCACCATCAAGCAATGTGAGTAAGTATTCAAAAAAAAAACAAGTGCCAGCAAGTCAAAAGATAATCTATAACCCGAGCAAGAAATATAAATACTACTGTATATTCATTAACATAAACCATACTCCAATTATTCCATAACGAATAACAGTAACGAAGCAAATATTCAACATGAGATATAAAGTGAAGTGAACGAAGAATGAGCAATTAAAGTATAGTCTAGTGAGTTGTAGAAAATAGCGAGAGTTAGTAGCCAAAACAGACATGCCATAAAGCCATAAGTAGCTATATATCAAAATACCCCAAAACAATTACGTGCATCTAAAGAATTAATCAATATCCAGGAAAAAGAACACGTTGCAAATCATCACACTTGGTAACCACAAATATACATGTAGAACTTAACACTGGATCAAACCAGCTAAGGTGCATGTCTCGACTATGAGACTCGAGGAGTGAACATAATGAAAATGCATGGGCAAATCAAATAGAACCAATCAAGGATATATTGAAAAATTAAATGCACCATGACATATGAGTCTATGACGACAGTGGTGAGTGTGTGAAACACGTCATAGGAAATTAAGATCACCATCCAAGCATCCGAAAAATTCTCATGTGCCATTGGACTGTCACGCACTCTCCCCCTCACGAAGTCAAACCAAGCACCCATTGATACTAATTATGTCTCCAAAAAAAAACAACTCCCCCTCAACTTAATACTTAATATTAGATAGAATTTCATAGTCGTGTTTTCGCTTTTACCCCATTGCCGTTAGACGCGAAATTGGGAGTAAGAGTACCTCACACCCAATGTCCGGTTACTAAGCAAATGGTCCAATCACGAATGCTTTAATTCTCTTTTACCCCACTATCGTTTGACGCGAATATTCAGACTGAATAGAGCCGAATGATCCGGTTACTAGGCGGGTGGTCCAATACAGATGTCTTCATGAGGTCTATCCACCTTTTAACGCGAACGCTTAGAGGGAGAGTACCTCACCCCAATTGTCCGGTTACTTAGTGAACGCCCGGATAAACATTTATCTCACCCACAACTAGGTATATATATTTTTTATTTTTTTTATTTTTGCATAGAAAGACATATAACAACGTATCCAGATATGAGGCCAAAAACGGTCAATCGCTTAGAAAAAATACGAGACATATCCAGGTGCATGAGAATCAAACTTGCCTCGTCAAGTAATCTCTTTAACTTTGATGTGTAGAAGTGTAGAGGAGGTATCACAGAAACATGTGGCCTGATACATTTAACTCCCAAATACATCGCAAGAAAGAACCAAATAGGATGCCCATACACTATCAAGACGTTAAGATGCTCAAATCTCATAGCATCAAACTTAAACCTCAAGGTATCCACAGTGCAGAAAAAAAATATTTTTAGAGGATTTTAAGATATTCGATTTTTTAAATATATATATATATATATATAAAATCAATGACAATAAAGAAATAAACATAGTGTTCCAAACTAGAGAAATAATAAAGCTATATAAATGACTAAACCCATAGAACTAGGTGCAAGATAAGCAATGGAGATCAACCTAGACTATGGAACCAAGATCAAGCTTCAAAATGCAAGGTCAACTCCTCTAGATGATCCCGAGTCATCTAGAGCATCAGCGGACAAATCCGCATGAGGTCTCAAATTTGACCTCCTAAGCCAGATAGGTCTAGTCTTGACCTTCTCAATTTCTTTACCATTTTTAGGAACATGTATAGGGTTCA
This sequence comes from Vaccinium vitis-idaea, assembly GCA_963854785.1. Lineage (NCBI taxonomy): Eukaryota > Viridiplantae > Streptophyta > Magnoliopsida > Ericales > Ericaceae > Vaccinium > Vaccinium vitis-idaea. The sequence continues at coordinate 40,241,460 of OY978224.1, read as the reverse complement.
CCTTCTCATAATTTTCATGAGTCACCTTACGTCTGGGTCTTTGAGATCTACCATGATAGTCAATAACATATTGATATTGAGAAGAAGAATTGGGGTACCCATGGAGTTTAAAGCAATTTGGTCGAATGTGACCTTTCACTCCACAAAAATGACACGTAGGCACATGTTTGTCATAACTATGAGAATATGCTAAGTGGGTGTGTGAAATATTTGACATCTGTAACTTCCCACGAAGAGGTCTAGGTTTCATGTTACTTACTTGAACATAATTATCTATATTTTGTGGAGCATGAACATGATTAGTGATAGGATAACCAAGGAGTTTAAAGCAATTTTGTTTAATATGACCCTTAACATGACAATAATGACACGTCGGAATGATTTTTTTCTTGTTTGTCTTATTAATGTCATGAGTCGTCTTAACGTTATCATGAACAATAGGAATAGCATGAGGTTTAGAATTTACCTTGTTAGGCTTTGTTTCATTAATTTTACCTCCATTTTGCATTGATGTTGATTCTCCAAGATAGCCAAGGCCTGACTTGTCACTTGATGGCATTTGCATAAGAAGCATGTCATCCAAGGCTTTTGATCCTACATTGAAACGCTCAAATACACTATTAGCACTTGCAAGTTCAATTTCGAGTTGGGAGTTTTGATCAGTCAAGACTTCGATTTTCTCTTTCAATCCTACAACTTCCTTTTGAAGCATGTCTCTCTCTCCTTTAACGGAGGCTAACACCCCTTTCGGATCATCAACCTGATTTTTCAGTTTCGCCAACTCCGCCACAACTGACTTATACTTCTCAGCCAATTTAAGATTTACTTGGTGATCTTAACACTTTCCCGATATAATTGATCATATTTTTCTCTCAACTCCTGATTGTCCTCAAACTCATCTCCTTCTTCCTCATCATCACTGTCAACCGAAGATTTCTCACTAAGATGTGATTGTAAGGATGCCCCAAATGCAATATATTTTTTGTTATCTTCTTGTTCTTCCTCAGACTTGCTAGACTCACTATCATCCCAAGTTATGTTAGCTTTATAATTCGCCTTCTTTTTCAACTTGTTGATACATTCATGAGCCAAGTGGCCATACCCATGACACTCGCTACATTTGGGCCCTGATGGTTGTCCTTTCCCTCCATTTTTCTCGTTACCAATAGAAAAATCTTCTTTACCATTATGATTGTTCTTTTTAATCTTAGAACCATTTTTTATAGCTTTCTTTTTAAAAAACTTTTTCAAAATTTGAAAAAATAAGTCCATGTTTTCAGTAACATAGTCATCATCATTATTGCAATCTGAATCTGTCTCATCAATTTGAGAATTTTTAAAAGCAATCGACTTAGTCAAAGATTTTATTTTTTATTTCTGAGATTCAGATTGCAACATATCTGCCTCATAGGGTTGAAGAAGACCAACTACCTCTTCAACAGACTTTTCTTTAAGCTTGCGTTTACCTTCAAGCATAGTGACCTTAGTTCTAAATCTTTCAGGCAAAGATCGCAATTTTTTTTTAATAACTCTAAAAGGAGGAATTGGTTCACCTAAAGTTTCACTGCTATTAACAATAGAGATTAGCTTAGAATAAAACTAGTTGAATGTCTTGTCTTCGTGCATTCTAATAACCTCAAATTCGGTTGTCAGCCTTTGCAATTTGGATTGCTTGACAACATCAGTACCCTCATGACAAGTGACTAAAATATCCCATGCTTCCTTTGCTATTTCGCAGTTGGATATCTTACGGTGTTCATTCACATCCACTACACTAAATAAAATATCAAAGGCTCTATTATTTGCTTGTAATTGTGCCTTTTCTGCAACAGATAACTCGGAACTAGGTTTGGGTACTGCTTGATTATTCACTGTAACAGTAGGATACGTATAACCATTAACACACGACTTCCAAATTTCTTCGTCCGCTGATCTCATAACAGCTTTTATTCTGGATTTCCAATAATCAAAATTCTCACTATCCAAAATCGGTACACAACTAGATAAATGATACATGTTTGTGTGTGTGTGCGTGTGCGTGTTCATCTTAACTGAGGATCCACTCTAGGAATAAACCCTAATATAACGAGCGACCTGCTCTGATACCAATTGAAAAATCCTATTTTGCTATCAATCGAATAATCAAGCAATAATAGGAATTAAAAATTAAACGATGAACACGCGATATACGTGGAAAACCCCGAATAGGGTAAAAACCACGGGAAGGAATCAAAACACTAAAAATAACGTTGCGCGATTACAATCGACATATACTTACAATTGAAACTCCTCTCAATTGACCCAAGAACCGATTGCCGAATCCACGTTCATCGCACCAAGTGTTTGATTGCCGCATACTTGCGACTTTGGATTGTGTCGTAGAGAGTGTCGCCCCAAGCGTAGGGCTAGGTCGGCAGTAGCATAATAACCGGTAAGACCGGGTCGAATCCACAGGGACCGAACGCACCCGGTGTGAGAGTTGTCTTGTAAGTGTAGGTTTTAGCCTTAAAGCGGCAAACTTGGCTTTTGGAGTTTGATTGGTGGAATTCTCTTAACTTCGAAAATGATTTGGAAGATTAAAAAGACTAATTAAACTAAGGCAAAGTCTAGGGGATTTTAACAACCATAACTTAGGCTAATTCGTTCCTCTCTTGTTGAGATTAGGATTCTTGTAACCATTTGGCAAACATCTAGGTTGACATCGCTCCAAGCATCACACGTGAAAAGGAGAATCAACCCCTTAACTACGAGAGATCAAAAAGATTAACAAACCTAGACTTTGGTACATAAAATCGATCCTAACTCTTTGAACTAGAAATGATGTTCGATAAAGTTTAGGGTTCTTGAGTCAATTAGACAAACTTTTAGATTGACATCGCCCAAAGTATCACCCGTACCTAGGTGAATTAACCCTCGGCCACGAGAGATCAATGAGATTAACAAATCCAAATTTTGATACATAAAGATGAACCCGTGACTTTATTAAACAAGAAGTGTTTGCAATTTGGCGAGAAGAACGAATTACACCTAAGTCATGGAGTGCTAATCACCCCATGACCGAGCATATTTAGACTACTCAAACATAGGAATGAAAGACATAACTTGAAACGTAAAAGAAATGAAGAACATGATTATTACGGAAATAAACTTGATATCTATGAAGATCTAAGGATTACAAGAACTATTAAAGCACGAGAAATTAACGGGAGAAGAAAACTTACGGGAGAAAACTAGAGAGAGAAAGCTTCAAAACCCTCTCCCATGGAGGAGAGAGGGAGGAGCAACTAAAACTAAAGTAGACTAAAAATGACAGGTAGGTAGAAGAGGGAGAGGAGAGAGCCTATATTCTTTCAATTTCTCTCTCTCAAAATATCCTAAAAAATCCCAAAAAGCTAGAATTTCCATAAGTGGAAAGTCCAAAAAGCAAGTTCAAAAAATCTGAATTTTTGCTTGGTATACCTCCCAACAGAGGTATGGATACCACGGATTTTGCTTGTCCGCGACCAGAGGTATGGATATCACCCACCAGAGGTATCCATACCAAACTGTCTGTTCGTCTGGGCGCAATCTGTATGGATACCCTTCATCAGAGGTATCCATACCAATCTGATTTTTCTTGTTTTCATGCCTTGGTCCCTCCTTGGTCAAATGTAATGCTTCCGGACTTCTTCCAAAGCACTTCTAATCAATTTGCGGCCTTCGAGAGGGACGGTACTTGGTCTTGTGGATGCTTGATCACTCCTGGATTCACCGGGAGTCTTTGTGAGCTCGAGACATGACTTGGCCCACCGGCTTGACTTGTGACTTTTTGATTTCCCGGGCCTTAGCCGAGTCTTCATTTCTTGGCTCTTGAGGCCCGGAGTTGGCGTGCCATGGGGCAAGTGGCCCTCGGTACTTTTGACGGTTCCCAATGCGCTCCAAAATGCACTTATTTGCGTGTTTAACCTGTAACTATCTAAAACAACACTACGTGCATATTAAACATATAAGGCGCGAAATCACGTATGTGTGTGAACAAAAAGAGCTAGATAAACCCCCGATATCTACAATATTGGGGGCTTATCACCGCAAGCCTTGAATCCTCAAGCCTTCCGAGATATTTCCAGAAATCCACCGGAAGAGCGAACAAATGGTTGATTCATAAGTTGAATAAAGTTCTTGGAGTATTTGATTATGTTACCTGATCCTTCATGTAAAAACTCCAAGACCCAAAAACCCTAGCCAAAGAAGCTGTTCTCTCTCTCTCTTTTAACGTGAAAAGAAGGCTGCAGAAGATCTGTTTTTCAAACCCTAGCTGCTGGCTTTTATAAGCTGCTGATCCGACTGCTCGAGCACAATGAAGGTTGCTCGAGCAACTTGCTGACAGTCCACTTGCTGGACGTGTGAAATAAAAGTGCTTGAGCACTTTGCTTGGACCGATGTATTTAGCTCAAAACACTCTATAACCTTGGATTACATCGAAGCATAGACACACTAGAACATTAACAATTGATTTCCTTCCACAATCCTAAACAGACGCATCTAAAAACAATAAAAATAAAAAGTACAACTCGATAATAGGGATACACGTAAATGTGTGTTTTGTCGTGAGATTTGCCAATACAAACAAACTGTGGCCTACGGTCCTAACTGATAAGTCTCCAATATTGTAGATATCCGGGGCTTATCTAGCTCATTTTGCTCACACATACACGCGATTTCGCGCCTTATATGTTTGATATGCGCGTAGTGTTGTTTTTTATAGTTACAGGTTTTACGCGCGAAATAAGTGCATTAAGAACCGTGCCACGTTACCGAGGGCCACGTGCCCCATGGCACGCCAACACCGGGCCTCGAGAGCCAAGAAACGATGATTTGGCCGAGGCCCGGGAATGCGAAAACTCACAAGTCACGTCGTTGGATTGAAAGCGTGCCGCAAGCTCACAAAGCCTCCTGGTGGAATCCGGAAGTAACCAAGCGTGCACGAGACCAAGGAACACCTCCCCGAGGGTCCCACAACTCGTTTTAGTGTTTTGAAGGAAGTCCGGAAAAACGGAAGGCCAAGGGAGTGACCAAAGACATTATCAAACCAATAGTGGATCGATCCAGTGAAGGAGTGGATCGATCCACTCAAGTCAAAAACATGATCAAAGCATTCTGCATCGATCCACTCCCAATAGTGGATCGATCCACTCCACCCCAAAAGTTCACCAGAGCATAGTGGATCGATCCAGTGCAAAGAGTGGATCGATCCACTCAAAGCCAACACTGCATCAGCAATAGTGGATCGATCCAGTCCCAATAGTGGATCGATCCACTCCCGTCCAAATGACCACCAGAGCATTCTGGATCGATCCACTCCCATAGTGGATCGATCCACATCAATCCGTGAAGCATTTTTCAAGCTCTTTTTGCACTTTCTATTAATAGAAACTGTGTTGTTGTGTGTGCTTTATTAGATATTATGTAGAGAGAGAAGTGGTAGACTATATACACTCTCCTCTCTCCCCTTTCAACACATATTCTATTTTTACTTCTTTAGCTAGTTTTTGGGCTCTCACTTCTCTCCTCCATGGGAGAGGATTTTGAAGCTTTCTCCCTCTAGAAAACTCACGTAAGTTTCGTGTTTCGTTTAATTTCTCGTGCTTTAATAATTCTTGTAATCCTTAGATCTTCATATATATCAAGCTTATTTCCGTAAAATCATGTTCTTCATTTCTTTTACGTTTCAAGTTATGTCTTTCATTCCTATGTTTGAGTAGTCTAAATAGGCTCGGTCATGGGGTGATTAGCACTCCATGACTTAGGTTTAATTCGTTCTTCTCGCCAAATTGCAAACACTTCTTGTTTAATCAAGTCACGAGGTCATCTTTATGTATCAAAATTTGGATTTGTTAATCTCATTGATCTCTCGTGGCCGAAGTTTAATTCACCTAGGTACGGGTGACGCTTTGGTCGATGTCAATCTAAAAGTTTGTCTAATTGGCTCAAGAACCCTAAACTTTATCGAACACCATTTCTAGTTCAAAGAGTTAGGATCAATTTTACGTACCAAAGTCTAGGTTTGTTAATCTTTTTTATCTCTCGTAGTTAAGGGTTGATTCTCCTTTTCATGTGTGATGCTTGGAGCGATGTCAACCTAGATGTTTGCCAAATGGTTACAAGTATCCTAATCTCATCAAGAGGAACGAATTAGCCTAAGTTATGATGGTTATGACCTCCTAGACTTAGCCTTGTTTTAATTCAGTCTTTCCAAGTCATTCTCGTAGTCAAGAGAATTCCACCATACAAATCACAAACTAAGTTTGCCGCTTCAAGGCCGAAAACCTACACTTGCAAGACAACTCTCACGCCGGGTGCGTTCGGTCCCTGTGGATTCGACCCGGTCTTACCGGTTATTATGCTACCGCCGACCTAACCTTACGCTTGGGGTGACACCATCTACGATACAATCTAAGGTCGCAAGCACTAACATCATATTTATAGGCATCTTGGGCCAATGCGCAAGCGCCAGGTATCTTCCTATAATATGAGGACACGTGTCCTTTCCGTACACCATGATCGCAGAGGTGACGTCACCCACCGCAAGGCTAACCCTCACAGTTACTCGCGTGTGCTACTCCACCTTCACGCAGTGAACCTCTCTTATTTTGTAGCCACCGAACCACTAAATCCCCTTCCATTCTCGTTTGGGCAAGGTCATAACATATTCGGCCATGCCAATACCACAACCAAGCCTCAGAGGGCTCCTCAGGTCCTGCCTTAGACCGGATGTATAAATGACTAGCTTCTCGCATTATCGCCCATGTCTCTGGGCTGCGCAAATCGTTGTGCCTATGGGCTTTTCTCCATGTTTGGATGGCCCACGGCTAAACGTATATTTTCTTGTTGGGTTTCAATGGGGCGCGCGATTGGGCTCCTGCTGAAGTGATATTGCACGCGCTCCACTGATTGACACATGAGATGAATTTTGCAATTACCAGTGAAGTTGATTGGCAAGCCAAGTGTTGAATTTCCATAACATATAAATTGTAGTGAAGATTAATTCAGCGACCTTGAGTTGGTATGGGTATGTCAAACACTATTGATATAACTTTGGGTTTTGTTTCTTATTGAGAGTGATGTCAATATCCTATCTCGGCAATCAACACAGAATTTGCCCGGTATTGTGGAGGCAGGCATGTTATGCCTTTGATCCCTGCTATGAAGTGTGACGGATGTCAAAGAGGAAAAATGGAAGATAAAAATGTGGACTATTATTACTGATAACGTATCCATGCACTCCTCCAGTTCCAAATGGTTTTGCACGTACTTAAATAGGGCATAACAAACAACATTTTGATAGGCACCTTTGAATTCTCCTCAAAGGTTACAGGAGTAATAACTAGGACCACAACTGTTGCACGTAGACTAGACTGGAACGTACCACCTTAGATTTTTCACAGAAGTAAGGAGGATACTAGTCCCTCCTTTCCGCTGTACATCCACTCATAATTGGCATAACTACACAGGCTTCTGACATGTAATGATAGCAAACTTGATTAGCCCCATCTTATATCCTCGAATCATCAATGGCATCACCAACGCCCCTCTTATGGTTTTCCATCCTGATCAAGTTCATCGAAGGCAAAAACAAAAAGCAAAAAAAAACTATGATGAAGTTATCAAAGCATAAACAGAAATGCATTTCTTATATATGTTAGTGAAGTACATTAACCCTACCACTTCGAAGCAATGATGTGAAGCCCTTCCATGTCAATGCTGACCTTATCACTGCAGGCCAAAACGGGGCAACATTGTCTGACCAATCTGCTGCCTTTATATCCTAACAAAAGAAATCCGGCACGAGTTCATTGTTTTGGATGTGTATATCCAAGCCATTACGTAATCAAAAAACCATGTGACATTTTATTCATAGTCACATTGAGTACACTAATATAGCAAATAAAATATCAGTGTGATTACTTCTTCAGAATGCGATCCTTAGCAAATGAGAGAAAGGTAAGGAAGTCATTACCTGGAGAGATAGAGATTGAAGCAATTTTACATAATCGCCCGAAGAACACCAGGCCGGAAGATAATAAGCATCACATATCTTCTGCAATAGATCTCTCTCCTCCGGTCGCAAAGTTTCCTCAGAAGGGGAGAGGTCCCTGTGGCACCATGTTACTATTATGATCGTGGCTCCCGGTGCTGCTACCCGAGCCAATTCAGTTACAAACTACAGGGTCAATAGTAATAGAAATAATTAGGAGACAGCCAAAACAAATACCATAAAAGCAGGAAGGAAACAGAAGAACAGCAACTTATGTTCGATAATTTGAGTTAAAAGTATGTAGTTAAAATCATTTCTCACATTTAGATGACATAGGAGCAAGAGAGATCTAACCTTTGCTTTGTCAGGTTATACGTAGTTAAAATCATTTCTCACATTTAGATGACATAGGAGCAAGAGAGATCTAACCTTTGCTTTGTCAGGCATGTGTTCACCACTCTCCATGGACCATACCAGATCAAATTGTGCATCAGGAAAGGGTTGATTTAAAGCATCTGCAACTTGGAATGAAACCTGCTAACCGTTACCTTACAAAATTATCCACAGCACTTCTTGTCTAAACCTCAGGAAAGGAAAATCGAAACAAGGACCGGAAAACTTGCTCAACGGGTTCAATAATATGTATACAACAAAAAAAAATCACAGGTGGAAATACACATGCTATAAACTGAATGGAATTTCTGCAAGTAAGCGAAGGATACAATTGCCCGACTGCCTACTGGTTTATCTTTTTCCCATCTTTTCCTTCTGGGATAAAGTTCCAAACAAATAACCAAATGTTACCCTTCAACTAGGGATTTCTATGAAAACTTGTGGGGATGGTTAATTTCTAGCCTTGATTGAGCATCATATCCAACTATCCAAGGAATACTTGAAATATATAAAACTCCTACAAAGCTCAAGAAGGCATTGCTTACTCTATCCAATAGCTTTCTTTTCCTATTTCAAGTAACTCAAAGTATGCTAGACTCACTGAATGGACATTTACAATCCATGCGCCAATGAAATTTTCACAGAATAGATGGCTGAAAAAGTGGAAACCATAAAGCTCAAACACACCTTGTCGGCTAATCCTTGGGCAGCAGCAAGAGCTTCAGCCCTCTGGGCTTGAACTGGGCTCAGGGTGATGCCTTGGCATTGGGCCTCATATTTTCTTGCTATATATCTAGAACTGCCTCCAATTCCACACCCAACATCGACAACACGCTTAGGTCTCTTCATTGGGTCCTCTGCAAATAAATTCATTATTCATACTTTGAATTTTAAAGGAAAAAAGAGAACCTGTCAAAAAGGTAGCCTATATTCACAGAGGCACAGGAGAGAAGTGCGCACACAGAGAATCAAACTAAATTAAAAAATCTTGATCTCAGCTCACATGCAGGCCCAGGAGTAAAACACATCCTTCACCCACAAAGAGAGGGAAAGAGAGATCAAAATTAGCAAAAGCATCTAATAAAGTAACCATCAACACTTCTCAACACAAAAATGTAGAACCCCAGAAAACTTCATAGTGGCTAGAACGAAATTAGGGAATTTAATGTCAACAAGATAAATCCAATCAAAGAATAACTACATTCTAATTTCAATAGATATTCTTCCATTTGACTAACTTCTATTTCTATAAGAAATGCATTTTGGTTTTTGGAAAAAAGAAGGAATAAAGAGAAGTATTAATTTTTTATATTACTTTGTTTTTCTAAGTTGAGAGTTCTTCATCACTTAAATGAGAAGAAATCAGAGAATAACATTCTAATTTCAATATATATTCTTCCATTTGACAAACTTCTATTTCTAAAAGTTATACTTTTTGGTTTTTGGAAAAAGAAGAAATAAACAGAAGTATTAATTTTTTATATTACTTTCTTTTTCTAAGTTGAGAGTTCTCCATCACTTAAATGAGAAGAAATCAAAGAACAACTACATTATAATTTCAATAGATATTCTTCCATTTGACCAACTTCTATTTCTATAAGAAATGCTTTTTGGTTTTTGGAAAAAGAAGCAATAGACAAAAGTATTAATTATTTATATTACTTTCTTTTTCTAAGTTGAGAATTCTTCATCACTTAAATGAGAAGAATTCAAATCCTCTCCATTTTGCATGGAAAGCAGACTCCGACGAGCTGAAAAAACCCCAAGGAAAACAGCAGACATGACTTTTTTTTATTCATCTCAGATGTATACCTACACAATAAACGGCATGCACATCATCCACCATATTCAAAAAGTATAAAATAATATCACATGGAGTGATTAATAGGAGGTGAAAAGATGCACTCAAAACATTCCACTTATATGTTCCAGAGGACACACTACTGGGCCAATGCATTACAGACAACCACGTCTATGAAATATCCTTGCAAGCGTCAATCCTAGTTATAATCGCTTAATGCTTCCCTTCACTTATAAATTAGTATTCATAAAGGGAGAGATACTAATAACGGCAACGAAGCATGGAAGTAGTGATGAATTATAATTCATGTGCCTATGGAGCTGTCAAACCTTTAAATAGTTTCCACATCGCCTTCTCACAGTTACACAGTTTTGAATCTTTTGATAGCTTTAGGAGTAAGCTACTTTATTTAGAGTCCATCTAACCACGCATACTTGGAGTCAGATCCATCGTTCCATTACATCAACCTTTATCCATCCCCCGACTTTAAACAACGGGTGACATACGTCTTGATTCCCAAGGTTTTTACTGCAGAAATTTTATGCAGTATCAAAACAATTGAAGTAAGAATCCCCATCTATTGATCCCACCATGTTGAAATTGGATTCACAAGAAAATCATACTCTATCTTCAAAACTTCTGGGGATTAATTGCTGCTAATTTGCCCACTTGCGTTAGTGACAGCAGTTTTTCTTCTCAAATTACTAGCAAGTTTCATTCAGCACACAAACAAGGCCAGTTTAATATGGCAGTTCCATGAGATGTATACTAGCTAGATCAAACTGTTCTAGCGTTGACCACATTGAACTAGCTCAACGAGGACACAGGAAGAAGCATAGGCACAAGTGAGTACGCATAGATGACCAACTGATAAAGAGTCGCACGTGAACTTAACAGTACACGGATTCAATGGAAAGTAAGGCTTATAACCAACTTTAGCACTAACTCGTTATTGTCAAGGAAAAAGACAGCACAACTGGTGCTCTGCTCTCTTGCAATATATAGACCACCAAGCCAGCCGAAGGTTTCCGAAGTATTTGGATTAGTAACAAGCAGGGAGAGTTTAATTAGCAATGAACAGATTCAAGCCAACTTGACAGTGAAAGTTGAGAACTCAATGCTCCTATATTTTTCCAAATGAGTGGAACAAAAGATATAGACAGATGGACCCAGATCATTGTCTTTTGTTAATTAAAAACAATTCAGTACATCCACCAAGCATCCGCCAAAAATTATACAACGGTAGTTAGTTAACCTGCATTAAATATTTGCCTGAGTGCGTCTCTAATGTGATTAGGAGCGCCAATGTAACACACGGATTGAACGAAAGAAAGAAAGAAAAGACGCGCTCATACAATTAACTAGGGGCTAAACAAGTAATCATCCATTCTTAGTTGAGTAACATGTGTCACTAACTACTACTGTAGTAACTTAATCAATAGCTGACCAACTAGGAGACAGAAAAACAAACAAAGAATGTCTGCATAATGGAATCCAGTATTTGTTATCGAGCATTCATTCTACGTATCATATGCAGATCGCAGAGGGGGAAAGATAGAGAGAGAATAGAACTAGTAACCTGGAACACCGGCGAATCGGAGAGTCTCTTCAATCAGACGAATCTGAGCGGATCGATGGTCGGAAAGTAGGGAGAGGGCGTCGTTGTTTGTGATATTGTAGTTTGGATCGTAGAAGCCGTGGTGCATGTGGTCCCCCCAGATCTCCTCCCATAGCCCAGATGACTCGTCGTACAACTCCGCTATCCCTTTCTGAAGCTTTTCTACCTCCTCTGTATATCCTGCTGCTCCTGTACGTGACGTCGATGCACTTGTCGTCGTGGTGGTCACTGAAGAATGCTTGGAACTGGCTACTAATGCTGGTGGCCCCTGACCAACTTCTCCGGCAACGCCGCAGCGAGGCAGCGCGCGACCGACAAGTATTGATGGGAGCCGCACAAATCCCCAGCGAGGCGTGCGGCACCAAGCATTCATATTTCCTTCTTTTGATTGGCAAAATGTTACTGGGCACTGAGAGGAGAACTACAGTAGTGTGGTTATTTTCTTTTTTCTTTTTTTTTTTTCTTTTTTAGCGGAAATATTACGGTAGTAATTTTTTGAACTCCTGCCAATCTCTATCAAGTTTGGCCTAAAAAGTTGGTTAACTTATTTTTTCGTCTTTATTTGATTTTTTTCGCATTTTTTAGTTTTGCATCAACTTTTTGTGTATTATTGATTTATCTCGGCGAGAGGAATAAAAAAAGTAAAAATTATGACTGAAGCATAAATTTTTTTGAATAAAGAAAAAAATAAGTCAAAAAGTCAGCTTCTTACATTTTTTTCGATCTTATTCAAAAAATTGAGGGTTCTTATCATAATCTCTTACATTTTTGGATTTCTCTCGTCGAGATTAAACCAATAATACTAAAAAAAATTGATGCAAAACTAACAAACGCCAAAAAAAAATCAAATAAAAACGGAAAAAAAAAAGTTAAGCCAACTTATTTAGCCAAACCTCACCTAAATACCTATAAAGTTTAACCCGAAAAAATACCCAAATTTTTGAATGAAAAGTGAATCTAAGCCTCTAATTTCATTTTCTAAAACTATTGTTTATAGATACGTAGCGCTAATGATTTTTTGTAGTAGTAATTTTTTGAACTCCTACCTAACTCTATCTAGTAGTCCAGAAAACTATGCATAGTCCGTGACTATTCCCACCTGTGCCAGCTGCTTTGGCTCCTTCTAGGGGTGTAACCAGTTCGGTTCGGTCCAGTTCAGGAGGAAATTTGACTGAACCGAGTAAAACCGGTTCTTGAAGGACATGGAACTGAAACTGGTTTTTTAGTAACCGGTTCGGTTCCGGTTCGGTTCTTCCGGTTCGGTCTGGTTCTATAACCGGTTCCGTTCTTATTGATGGGCTCATTGGGCTGAAATTTTGGGCCAAATTTAAACCCATTCTGGGCGATTCTGGGCTCATTAAGCCCATTCAAATTAAGCCCACCTAGACATGAATAATAGGCTCATACCAAGAGCCCATTCAATTATAAGAGCCCAATAAAAATAAAAAGAAAAAAGAGTTACTAACTTAGAAGAGCCCATTGCCCCATTCAATTATAAGAGCCCAATAAAAAGAAAAAGAAAATAAAATAAAGGCAGCAAGCCAGCAACTAGCAAGCCCTCACAGAGGGCTTCACCATCAGGTCCATGACCATCATACAATTACAACATTACAAGTTTACAACTACAAATCATGGTAGTAGCAATTCAAAGTTTCTAACATAACCAAAGTACTAGAGTTCCCACTTCCCAGCAATAGAAAAAAGAAAAAGAAAAGTAGAGAAGACTGAAGAGAGCAATTCCATAAATTCTCCAAGTGAGCAACTCTCCAACAGGCAACAAAAGGCTTCAAAGTTCAAACCTGCAAACACAAAGAAGCTGCACCATATAAGACATTACTGAAACTTAAAAAGTAATGTGATTCTATCCTGTCAGATTTAAGTATACACAAATGTGGTTTAATAATTTAATAAAGTAACTATCAATTACAACAAGAAATATGCAAAAAAAAAACTCACCATACGTTTACCTATAACTCGGTGACACATGAATCCTCAAATGCTTCCATAACCACTAAAAAATAACAAAATCATAGAACATGAAACAAGTTAGGCCATGAAATACTTAAAACAAAATTCAAACAAACTATAGTTAAAGAGTAGTACCCGATTCAAGTTCCTCAATCTCATCTAGTTGATCTCTAAGAGAAATTTCACATGGATACCTCAACCAATTTTGAGCACAAATAAGGGCCTCCGCCATTTTGGGAGAAAGAGAGGTCCGATATGGATCAAGAATACGTCCTCCGGTGCTAAAAGCGGATTCGGATGCAACGGTAGATACCGGAATAGCTAGAATGTCCCGTGCCATTTGAGAGAGAATGTGATACCTTGAACAATTAGTGGACCACCAAGTCAAGAGATCAAACTTCTCATTTTTTCGATCTTCCATAGCCTCCAACCAATACCTCTCTAACTCCGATTTACTCACCATATTAGTCTCCTCTTCCATGTGTTGATCAAATTCCGAATCCAATGCCTCCATAACCCGCGTTGCATTCTTCACTTTATTTCTAGACTCACCAACATTCTTCTCCTCATGTTCAATACTCCTCTTCTCATACCAATTATAAACCCTTTTCATCCCTTCCTTAATCTCAACAACCTTGCTTTCAACCTCCCTTTCGGTTAGGTACTTTCTCAAGCTCCATCTCACATACTCAAATTTGTAACGGGGATCAAGAACATTAGCATACAACAAGAATTGGTTAATTTTCTCAAACTTACCCCAATATTTGTCAAACTTCAAGTGCATGCCCTTTGCCAACATCAACAACTTTGGATCATCACTCAATTCCATTTTACCAATTGCATTTTTAACGGTTGTGACCTCTTTGTAAAATGTATTGCAAGTCACATACAAAGAACCCGATAATCTCTCGGTTACAATGTAAAATGTTCTAAGAATTTCAACATACATTGTCACAACATTCCAATCATCACTAGTAGGAGTACCAAGCTCTCTCCCTCTCCCCTTCCCTTTCCCTCTCTTGCTTCCCCCACCAATTACTTTCCCTTCCAACACATTTTCAAACGCATTTTCATGGTCTAATACACTAACCCCATCATCTCTAACACCCATGACAACATTTAGACCATCTTCCTCTTCCAATCTCTCGAATGCTTTTTGATAAATCACAGCTCTTTCCAACATAAAGAAAGTTGAGTTCCAACGAGTGGGCACATCTAAACAAGGCACAAGTTTAGAAGTAATTTGATCTCTATCAACACATTCTCTAAACTTTCTATACCTTTGGGGTGACGATCTCACATACCTCACAATATTGCGCACCCTTGTAATTGACACATCAACCTCTTTCAACCCCTCACGGACATCCAAATTCAATATATGAGCACAACACCGAACATGTAAAAACTCATGGTCTAGAATAGTGGAGTCTCTTTTCATTGTCTTCTTCTTCAAGTAATCAATTATGCCATTATTGGAGCTTGCATTATCAATTGTGAGTGTCAAGATTTTGTCAATCCCCCATCCCACCAAACATCTTTCTACCTCCTTACCAAGTGTCTCGCCTTTGTGATTTGGAACTAAACAAAAGTTAATAATTTTTTTATGTAGTTTCCAATCACCATCAATGAAGTGGGCCGTAAGACACATGTAGTTAAGATTTTGAAGAGAAGTCCAAGTGTCTGTGGTAAGACAAACCCGTTGATTCTTAAACACTTTCTTCAAAGATTGTTTCCCATCTATAAACAATTGCAAACAATCTTTTGCAACCGTTACTCTAGTTGGGATTTTGGTCCACTTTGGTTGCACCACATGCATAAACCTCCTAAAACCTTAACCCTCAACGATACGGAATGGCAATTCATCAATAATAATCATTTCAACCAAGGCCTTTCTACATGCCTCTGCACTAAAGGTTGTGGCGGTAAGCTTTGGAGCCGTATCTCGTACACCAACGGGTTCAAACCCTAGGGTTTTTTGCCTCTTATCCCCCCATGCTTCTTTATATACCATTCGCTAAGATCATATTCTCTACATCTTTTAACAAGATGGGTTCTCATTGACGATGTCCCATTATTATCGGAATTACAAGTAAATTCAATTCCACAATAGTTACAAGTAGCCTTCTCCTTGTAATTCGGTGGTGGTACCTTGGGCTTGGTTTTTTTTGTAAAATGGTCCCATACGAAGGAGGAATTCTTAGCTTTTGATCTCTTTTTTTGGGGTTCATTTTCCTCATTATTCCCTAAGATGGGGTCGTCATCAATCTCAATCTCATTATCCATATCAATATCAATCGTATTAGACCCAGTTTTAGTAACCCCGGATACATCCATCTACAAGATAAAAATACAACCACACAAAAAACAAATAAATACCATAGCAACCACCAAATAAGTACCATAAAATCACATGCACAGCAACAAGCCAACCGAACTCCCATTAATCGACAATAACCACCAATTCAAACTTGAAACAATGAACATAAAGTGGCAGAATTCAGAAGACAGAGAACAAGATAAGATTTTATACCTTTGGCATGTCAAGTCAAAATACAACCAGCCGAGTCAAAATACTACTGAAGACAGGGATCAACCTAGAAAGGAAAATCAATAAGGACTAAGGAGATCAGGTTCAAACTTAGGAAATAACATTTAGAGAAGAACATATCTCAAATAGAGAAGTATTTCAGTCAAATGACACAGTAAGTCAGTAACAGTTCCAAAACTTTCTGAACATTGTCTCTACGTGGTTACAGTTCTCTTTCTAATAGGTAAACAGAGATCCATTTGGGGCTTTCCACTTTATAAAGAGTAGTAAACTGATGGATTCTGTATTTAATTGAAAAATAAAGTGATTAAGATCTATTTATTGCATCAACAGTGATTAAGATCTGTATTTACCATGCTAATCCCACCTTACATTTCGATCGTGATTCGTGAGCATATATGATATAACATAAAGAACAAATAAATAAATAAATAACATATTCATATTTTTGCCAAGTGAATGAACAAAGAAAGATAGATTAATGATTTCTCAACTCTGTAACGAATGCGAGGTGAAGTTTTACATGGAAAGGGTTCGAATAATCTATCTTTCTCTGTTTACAATGTTCAGAGTTACAGAGTTACAGTGCTTGAATAGAACTTAGTCACTTACAGAGTTACTGGTTACAGACTTACAGTGCTCGAAGAGATCTCGAAGTTTGGAACAGTCGAAGACTCGAAGTGATCTAGAAGTCTTGATCTGATTTTGAACAGACGAAGCCACGAAGGGGTTGCTGGGTTAGGGACTTAGGGTTAGGGAGAGAGGGAGAGGGAGGGAGGGGGAGAGAGAGAGAGAGAGAGAGAGAGAGAGAGAGGTGAGTCGCCACGCCGCCACAGGGTTAGGGTTAGGGTTGGTATCGGTGTGGACTGTGGAGTGAATTTGTGGACGAGAAACAAAAGGGGCTAAAAAATGAAAATATATATATATATAGTATCTATTAAAAAAATATAAATATATATATATAATTATAACCGGTTCGGTTCGGTTCGAACCGGTTTCAAAATTTCCCAGAACCGAGAACCGAACCGGTTTTCAAAATTTTAAATCTCCAAGAACCGGACCGAACCGGGATACATAAAAAAAAAAAAAACCGGTTCGGTTCGGTTCTTCCGGTTCCTTTTTTCAGCCCTAGCTCCTTCAAAAAAATATTATGCCATTCGTATTCTGATTTAACAGCTCATATTTTTTTTTGGTACAGACCATATACAGTACATATTAATAACGAGATACATAGGATGAATATTTTGAGTTTTATTGTCTCATGTCTACAAGCTAACTGCTATAAGCAACGAGTACTTGAAAATTTATTTTGCAAGCTAGAAAATATTTTGAAACATGAAAAGGCTTTGGATAATATTACTAACTTGGCTGCTAAAATTCAAAAAGAGTAACATTCAAGTGATGTGTGTGGCAGTGTTCAATCTGATCTCTCTTTGATTTGAGCTCTCTGATTCGATTTTGATTGTGGCTAGTCCTTACTTCGCCTGACTCTGCAAAAGAGAGAACCGTGTTAGTGCTTCCTGATCAAAGTGACTTTGGCACCCTCATGGTTGAGTCAGCCCCTAAATGACAAGGCAAATGCTTCTGAGAGGGAAAAATGGGAGGTGAAATGGAAAAATATCCATTTAATCAAAAGGGTTTCATTAATTAAGCACCAGAAAAATAGCGTAAAGTGATCATAGTTCGATTGCAATAAAATGAATCTCAGTCTTCCACTGGTGCCCTATCCTTCTATATGCTCCTCCATATCATAGTACGGCTCATCGCATTCACCTTCATTACCTGGCGTAAAAAGCCACATTTCATATAAAATCAAAAGCATGTATGGAAGTAAAGAACAAGCAAGTGTTTTAATTATCTAGCCTTTAACTTACATTTTTTTTTCTAGGATCTCAACCTTTAACACCAAGACTATGACCATTCATGATTCACTCCCCCCTGCTTGCCATGACCGGGAGCCTAGATTAGACGGCCTAAGTTATCTACTTAGTTAGAGTCATCAATCTCACAATGATAAATTCTACAGGGACTGACCGAACCACGAGGAACTAACCGAATCCTTGGAGTATATAGACCATGACCGCACCACCTTTTATCGCCTAAATTCACAAGAAATAATCACGCGATGTCGTAGCCATTCATTTCAACTCATAACCACCATAATCCATTTGGTTGACCACCATCATAACGCCGAGACTTTGCAAGATGACCTCCCCAGATCTCCACTTTAATCATTTCAAATTTTCCTTTACTTAACATCGTTTGTGCGATATTTTCGTACCTATCCTAATCCAGTGAACCTAATCGTCCGATCTAATAATCTAAACATCATTATTCGTTTCAACAGAGCAATTGCAAATTGCAGAACAATAATCATCATCATTCGGTACTAAAAGTTTATTCTTAACAAAACTAGAAAAATTTGAATAAAAATTATTATAAACATGTTATATTCCAGTAGTTGAAGCCAATACATTCAACTATGGCGACAAATTCGAAATGGTACACCGAAATGCGCCATAAATATGTACTTTACCAAATAAAAAGTGAATAAGCAAAAAAATAATTGTACTCCGGCAAAATACTCCCTACTGTAAAACGTAGGGTGGAGAAACCCCGGTGCCAAATACTACTCCGTCCTCTCCAACTTCCAACGGTGTTAAAAAAGAACGACGGATTTTTGGCCGATATATACCAAAATCTGAAACAATTCACCAAAATATACCATTTATCAAACTATTTTTAAAAATATGTCATGCCGCATGTGTGACATGCGGAATTCTACGTGGCACTCGAAACCCGTATCCAATGTGGCCGAGCCGTCCACCTAAGCAAATGCCGCAGATTCGATATGCGGTATTTGACTGTTTTTGAATTGAGCTTTGTTGATCCGAATTAATTGAATTACTTATTGCAGCATAGTAGTAATATTTAACTTGCACTGTGACAATTTGCTTCCAACTCAAGTATAGATCTAGCGAGACAGGATCCTATTTAAGCCGGTCATGGGCTCGTTCCTCCCCTTGTTTCCCTATTTGATCTATTTGAAAAAATGTGTGTATAGTATAGCTATGTGTTATACTAGTCTTGGAGCATGACCACTATTGCTCGTATTGCTCATGAACTGTTTGACAAAATTCCTCAATGAGAATAAAGTGTGATAAAATGGGGCTTAAGTTCACAATATAGAAAAGGGTTTAGCAGAGTATCATGAACAAATATTGGAATGAGAAGATTCGTGAAATGGTGAACAAAAATTTGGAGCATTACACGCCATGTATGTGTCCCCGTGTGTCCTCGTGTCCAATACGCAGACACGGCAACCTCTACAAGTGTCGGTACTTGATAGATGAGAGCTTATTGCTAGAAATTTGGTGAAAGATGGACGGAATCCCAAGTAAACATGCCTAAGTGATACAGTTAGCAATATCCAATGTACTAGGAATCTAGGAGAAAAACTTTTGTATTTTAAAGATGTAAGGTTTACCTATTATAGCTTTCCCCCACTTGATATTTGGATTATATAATATTTATATTCGTTTCTTATTTGTTTGCCTGATTTTTACAGCTAGGTGATTGAAGCTCATTTGCCACTGCCTAGCTGTTAAAGGAGCACAACCTGCTATTAAGCTACATATTTGTGCAAGTTTCAGGTGCTGGGTATTTTTAGTTCTTCCACTTATGTATTGAAGTTATACTACTAATTTGGTATTTTTTGCTTGATGCTTATTTGAGTTATTTTTTTTAGTCCAACGTATTTGTTTGTCTTTGTGAACATCCAGTTGATTTGAGATTGCAAGTACTCCCTTTTCTACTCGCAAGCCACCACATGAGCTAGCCACCACTTGTGAGATAATTCAAAAATGTAAAAATTTGTAAAGGGCAATTGGGATACTTTTATATATTTTCCTAATTACTGTGTAAATGATGCTATAACTCTATTGTATATTAAAATCTTGAAAGAAATTACAAATGTCAAGTTTCCCAAAATATCCTAACAAGGACACTGAATTAAGTTGGAGACTTGAACATATATGTGCAGTTTTTGCGTTGTATACTTGTTAAATTTAGAATAAGCTTGGTGAATGTGAGGTTCATATTAATTAATATGATACAACATTTACTGCAGGTTATATATATGATGGAGGTCCAACATTTACGCCAGGGGCCCATTGATGACACAGTTCTTGTGCTACAACAAGGCCATCGCTCCCGTGCGGTTTGGCAAGCCAATGTAAGTGCCAGTTCCCCTTTTTAGAGTAAATAATGTTTTGTCGTCTAAAAGTTTTAATAAGAATTCATAATTTCAGGGGAGGAGTCCACGTGAGTCTGCTACGATCACCATTCGGCGTTGCGAACGGGAGTTTCGTGCATTGGCTCCCCCGTCGGCTCCTATTTTAGAGTTGGTTAGACAGGCAGGATTTTTTGGCCTTCTTAACATGCAGAACATGCAATTAGATCTTGCATTGTTGACGGCACTAGTGGAGCGTTGGCGGCCAGAGACTCACTTTCCATTTGACTTCGGGTGAGGCGACGGTGACTCTCCAAGATGTTGAAATAATAACTGGTCTCCCGGTCGATGGTAGACCAGTGACAGGGAGTACAGATTTGAATTGGGAGCAAATGGTGCGAGACTTATTGGGTCTCGAACTTGAAGAAGCAGGAGGGAGACGAGGGAACAAGGTAGCACTCCAATGGTTGTGGCGGAACTTTAATGGACAAGTTCAAGAGACAGATACGCAAGTTCAAATTGAGCAGAAGGCACGGGGATACATTATGCAACTAATAGGGGGTATGGTGGTGCCCGACGAATCGTCAGGCCGCGTGCATTTATGCTATTTGGAACTTCTTCGGGACCTTAGAGTTGTGGGACAGTACAGTTGGGGTAGTGCGGGGCTAGGTACCTTGTACAGAGGCCTATGCCATCTTTCAGAGGCAAATAGTAAAGACGCAGGAGGCTTCTTTATCTTGCTTCAAGTGTGGGCTTGGGAGAGGCTACCATATCTTGCCCCTGGACGTGTTGGAGACCGGCCCCCTCGACAGGGAGCTGCCCTAATGGGACGGTAAAATTCTTTCGTACATTCACATTTTTGCAGTTACATGTCTATGTCAAGTGAATATATTTAGTTATTGTATTTTCCATTTTACAAATGCGATCATTTAATTAAGTTGGTATGGTTTCATTGCAGGTGGGATGACAAATTCCACTCCCCCGACCTAGCGACCCACGTCGTTGGCCATTATAGGCACTCATTGGATATGCAGAAGCCTGATGAGGTTAGTAGGACTTTATGTGTCATCTTCCTCATAACACCACTTAATCACTTTTTTGTCCCGTTTCAAGTAGGCCGCTGTTAGACAAAAATTTAAAATTTTGCCGGAACATAATCTCACTTATATGAAAAGAAATCACATAAGTTTTTATTAAGTAGGTCATACCCATTCAAGATATTAACATATCCTCTAATTACATCTTTTATGCAAAAGAAAACCTTTTGATTCCGATTTTTAATTTACAAAACGACATGGGAAAATAAATTTACTTGTTTTTGGGGCTGAGTCTAGACTGTTTATCTAGATTGCCTACGTACCCGTAGTTCGGGATCAAGCCAATCTTAAGTATTTCTTTTTATTTAAGTGACTGCTCCTTTTTAGATGGGATGCCTACGTATTCGATTCGTCCAATTCAAATTACGTCTAAAATAATTGCTTTTTGGTCCTATAAATATTGTACCCTTCTTGCCATTTTGTGCCCAACTCCAATCCCAATTTTTGTGCAATGTCCATTTTTATTTGTACTATTTTCATTTTACTTCATGTTTTTATACTTTTGTCGATTCCTTTTGTCTAGACAAATATTAATTCCAAATTTTTAGTGACAAGCCCATTTTCTTAAAAAAATAGTGCCCATTTTCTTTAAAAAAGTGACTAAACATCAATAGCAGCCATGTTGTTTCTTTCAAATAGTTTTCTTTCAAAACACACTATTAGAAACAATTCCTTAATTCTGATTGTATTCAATTTTTTCTTAAATTTCACTTTGAGGTTTCCTATAATTAATTTCTCAAACTGTTTTTTATCATATATTTCTCATACGCTTAAAATAACATGTAGATATATGCCATGAATAAGGTGGGTCTTTAAAAAAGTAAAATAAATAATTCAAAAGGTATTAATATTTTCCTGACGTGTGCTAAAATGGATAGGCCTGATCCTGCACCTTAATATTCTGCAAAGTCTGATCCGCGGGCAGGCCTGTTACGGCTTTTGGTCTATGCTGCATGTCCGAGGGTAGTCAAGTCGTAGACCATTTCAAACAAAGCCAAATGATATTACTAAAATTTGCAGCACACACATGACTTAAATGAAACATCTAATACAAATTGTCACACAAAATAAAACAAACAAATCCTCTACATTTCATCAGAATAATCAGATAGTTCCGGATCGGTTGCATATTCCTCATCATTCCAAATTGCTCTAATCAACTCCTTCCGATTACAACCATCCCTTTCAACCTCCTTCACAACATCGATAAATTTCTCCTGACGTGTAACCCGCTTTGTCATTGCCTTAATTTCCACCTGCAACCTTTCACAAACATCATTGTGGAGACATTGCAACCTTCTTCCGTTCATCATTTGAATGGAATGCGCCTTAGGCACCTTCTGCATGTACTGTCGACACTTGGCTTCCAACTTGTTGCGCTCGACGAATAAGTTTGGCCACTCAAGTAAAGCAGCTGCATCTCTTGAGTAAGGTGTTTGGTTCCAGTCTAACATAAATACAAAATCTCCGTTCGCATCGTACTGCTCCTTCGGAGTCACAAAACGTCGTCGACCACGCCGATCAAAAAAAGAAAGATCGTAGTTTAATTGAGGGTAGTTGCGATGGTCTTCACGCGGATCGACACCCACCGTTGGGCTGGTCTCCGTCTTTTGCATCCTACGAATTCTATTCCCCACCACAGTTCCGCGAAAGCCCGTCATTACATGAACAGGCAAATCATCTTGGGATTTGGCGCGGTGGCGGGCAAGCCAAGCATCCAAGTGCGAAGGGGGTACAGGAGCACTGTTGTCATTACTCGTCTGTCTTTCGGGTCGTACTCGAGTGGGGCGAATATTGTTAGAAGGATGGGGAGGAAGACTCCAATGAACAAGCCTACCATTGAATCTGCTGTTCAAACCAACACGCTCTGCCTCTTCTTGTAATCTACGTCTACGAAATCTAATCGATTCATTTGCATTTTCGTTGACACGAGAACTCTCTCCTTCTTCTAACTTTCTTCCAAATGGCAAGTTAGGATCCATTTGGTATAAAAATCTGTGAAATACGTCGCACACATATATATAGGGTCAACATTGTACGGCACGAATGCTGCAAACTACAGTACAATGCCGCATGTTGGACATGCGGCATTAGGGACAATGCCGCATGTTGGACATGCGGCATTTGCTTAGGTGGACGGCTCGGCCACGTGGGATACGGGGTTCGCGTGCCACGTATAATGCCGCATGTCCAACATGCGGCATTGCATATTTTTAAAAATAGTTTGAAAAATGGTATATTTTGGTGAATTGTTTCAGATTTTGGTATATATCGGCCAAAAGGCCAAAAGCCCAAAGAACGACACCAAATAAAATACAGTAGGAGAGAGAAACCTGATTGGGGGGAAAAGAAAGGAGCGATCTATCCGTGGAGAGGCGGATCATCCAAAGCAAAATACACTCGTCCTCCATTAATATATAGTTACTAACCCTTTTGTATAATACTCAGCTTCTCTGCTATCCGTCTCTCTGCCTCTCTCTAGCTTGCTGTTAACCATGGCAACGTCCAGCATCGCTTCTGTTTCCATCCCAGGTATTGTTAGTTTTCCTCACTTGGGACGAATTTGTTAATTCCTATTGTTTCTCGATATGTCATAATTTGGAAACGAATCAAAGCTCTCTCGCACTTCATTTCTTTTGGGTTTTCCTTCTTTTTTATGGTTCAGATCCCGATTCCGAGAGATCCCGTCTCAGGCATTGCGAACCATCTTATTTGTTAAAGGCTAATTTCGCCTCTGCGAAAAAGATCGTGTAAAACATGAACAACATTTTTCGCAGCTGCCCTTTTTGGTTTTATTGTTCCCATTTGTGCTCGATTGGTACTTCTATTGTTTATGTCCACAAGGCACGATGATGACAGTGTGGTAAGAGAGAGACAAAAATGAGCAAAAAATTGACTCCGACGGTTTGTTCATGAACGAGGAATGCAAACAGCTTCACGAGTAAGTTAGGCTTGCAAAATTGAGGGGTTCTCATCCTTCCATGCATAGGTGTGCCTAACTCCTACTTGGTCTCCATCATAGTAGTTGTATCTTTCACTGTCGTTTGTTATACTCTGTTAGTTAGCAGAAACATGTGATATCTTTTTGTGGCAATTATGAACTCTAGTAAAATCAAGTTGCAGATGATACTTGGCAAGCAAATTAAATTTGTTGTTATTTTTGAGAATTCTTTTACTGAGAAGGTCTCTATGTTATTCATTGTCTCGTGTGTGTAGCTTATAACGATAATTGTTTCAATGCTATTATAGGTGGTTCCCTTCTCAAATCACACGAGCTGTGGTCCTCAAAGAGCAATTCGCTACGTAATTCACCGAGATTGACACGTCAAAGGAAATCAAATCAACCACAAATCACAAACCTATCAATCCGTGCGAAATACAAGTATGAAGCTTTGTGTCTCAATTTTTTTGTGAAAATACTTTGCTTTTACTGTGAGAATTACGATCTGTACAGGATGGAAGATATTTCTTTTATGTTGTTTGGAGTTATCTCATCAAGCAGTGGTAGTAAGCATTTACAGTTGCTGGGTCACACTTTGCTGTGGACTTTCTAGTAGTTTTTATGACATATTCAATAGCTCTTGCAGTGAAGGTATATGTGGAATATTTTCATGAGCAGTCGAGTACTGTACCTTACAGCAATTGAATGCTTTACGTCATAGATTTGGCCACTTATTCTTTTGTGAGGCGTGATACTTAGAGCACCTGCCATTCAGTTGTGGTTTCATGCTTTGTTTGTTCCAGTATCGGTTAGCAGGATGGGCTCTCCAATGACCAGGCAGAGATATCAATTATTTACATCTTGTTTCTTTCTTAAATAAAATTTACAACAAAGGAACTTTATTGCAAAAGGCATGAAGGGGATGGAACATTATACAAAAAGAAAGGGTGTACAACAAGGGGGTGCCACCAGTAAACAAAAGAAAGCTAAAGTCAACAGAATGTGGCTATGGATCGTGTTATTCCTTATGATTCAAACTGTTGGGGTGTGGCTTGTTGCCCGCTTCTTTTAAGTGGAATTACTAGGCTAGCTGAAACAAGATAACTTTGACTTGACATATAGAGTAATAGACAATTCGACTTGCTTGAGTAACTTTTGCTTTGAAGTTTGAAGTATATTATGCTTGCATTCTTCATGACTGAGCACTGATTTGAAGTGATTGTACGGTTAGGGGGGTTGGCAAGGAACAAAATTTCCTTTTTGTTTCCATGCAAAACAAAACTTGTGTCAGCACAGATTTGAAATTTATTGGACAATATACTTGACAATTGTCGTTTCGCAAGAAGTTTTTTTTTTTACTTTTATATTTTTTTATTTTGGGAATTAGTGAATCAACTTATTAGTCTAACAATGTTTAGTATCAATTGTCAGAATGTTATGCACTTGGTTTTTAGGTCATGTTTCTAAATATTTCTCGTGCTTTCACTTCCCTTTTATCTCCTTCGAAATGTTTACGAAACATTTTTGGAATGGTTCCGGAAAGTGTTTGTATGCTTGCCGAAAACAACACATGGAAGTGAATAGTCCTAAATCAGTAATTGTTAATTAAACTTAGTTTTTTTTTATGATACTTTGTTCCTCACTTCTCTATATTATCACCTCTAGTTTTGGTGTTAAACTTTTATTGAGGTAGGCACCACGCCTCAAGATCGGGTCTTGGTAATGATAAGCTAGACTAGGAAACGGCAAGTGGATTATGCTCTGAAATTTTCTGGGGAAAAGTAGAGTTAGGCCAACAGACACAACACTAGTTCAAAAAGCTGAAGTGCTTAGGAACTTGGCTAACCAGTTCATATTAAGCTCTCTATCACCTTCCCTCCCATGAACGAGGGGGAGATACAATCATCCAGGCATTGAGAGAAACAAAAGCAAACGGGAACAAATGAGGATGAAGTGATTTGGACACACGACATATCTTGTTAGGACACTAGGTGTTCAAACAAGTCATATCAAACACTATTGAATGTGATGTGATGGTTGATTTATGCAATAGACTGTTTGCTTCTGTGTTATTTTTTCATTTTGCCCATGGGGACATTGATTGGGAGTTGGGGCAACTTAAATCACCCTCTTTGGCCCAGGAAGTCATTTTAGGAGAGTTGAAAAAACAAAGTTAGGGGTTCAGGCCTCTTTGGATGTTCCCTTGAACTTGAATGCCTCAACAGTTTTTACATATAGCACTTTATTTATAAAAAAATATTTTTGAATGGATTTATTCGAAAACTGGGTAAACGGTACCCATTTGAGAGTTAACATAAGGAATCTTAAGTTCTGTCATTTGAAGGAAACCTGAGAGTGACATTTTGATGCATGGAAGCGTGTTGAAAAGGAAGAGCGCACAAGGAGAATCACGAACAAGTCTAAACTAGAGATACTCTCTCTATGAACAAACGATATGGAGAAAACTTCTCAAATTTTCATTTATCGATCATAAACAACCTCTTTGCCATAAGGTTTGCAACCTTATTTATAATAAAAACTACCTGATCTAGAAATACTAAAAAGGAAAATTAAACAAAGAAACTACTTTAACCAATCAACAATTAACATAGGAAATTCTATCCGGAAACTAGATTTTATGCTAGCTATCCTAATTCACAAGATTTTTTTTTACCTAAAACGAGAAATCCTAATAAAATGCTATTTTTCTAAAATCCCATCTGCATCACATTGCAAGGAGAAAGATGCTAAAGTTGTCTCGTAGTTCTTATGTTTTTTTCATTGAAGATGTTGGAGTTTCGGATTGATATGCTATTTGGTATTGTGCATGATGCATTCAAATTTGAAGGTCCTCCGTACTGGCCCATAGAGCATTTTATATTTTTAACTGTCCGAGTGTAAGATCAAAGTTGGTATTAGCTGAGATCAAGGCAAAGGTCAACTTACCTTTATATCTCTTTAGGATCTGTTGTGCCATTGAGAAAACCTCTGATGCTAGAATTGGTTATTGAAAGAGGTGATTTTATGAAGCATTGGCTACGATGGTAGATTGGGAGAAACCTTATATGGGTTGGTCAAGATGTGGTTGCACTAAAGAGTCACATTCAGCGTCCTCAGTGTCAACTACGACGACAATGTTTCAGCTCTGGTGATTTCAGAGTTGGATCAGAGGACAAAAGTTGCAAAGACTGAATAAGGAGCAGTTTTCATTTTCATTTCCATTTTCTGTTTAGTTTTTTGTTTTTTTTCTCCTCCCTTTGTGGCCACTCCTTTTGTGAAAACCCCCATTTTCTGTTTAGTTTCTCTGCTTCATAAACTTTGTGGATTTCATTTCTGCTGTAATGTTTTTGGTCGAGCTTTCCATTCTTTGGGTTCTCTACTGCCTCACCTTTGCTGACACTAGCCCCAAACTCGAGCTCGGTCTGCTTAGCTGTGGTGTTAATAGAGTGTCAGAGATTAGTCCCATACTGCTTGGGTTTCTGGGTATGGAATGAGATATCACTTAACAGAATGAGAGACCTCTCCACTCATTGTTAAGTGGTTATGGGTTGGATATAAAGTTTCCCCATGGTATTAGAGCAAGCCATTCCATCTCAAATTAAATTGAGAAAGCCCACACTCAACGATGATAGACCCACTAAGTGGCTACACGTGATAGATCTAAATGTGGTTGGACGTGAAAGGGGTTGTTAGAGATTAGTCTCACACAAGGCCAGCCTAGGGGTAAGCCCAGGAAGCCCCCGGGCTTGGGCAACAAAAAGTTGAAAAAAAATAAAATCAGGATATATATTTGATAAGGAAGAACTGACCTCTAGGGCAGCTCGGATTAAGCCTAGCTCTCTCAGTAAGGTCAGTAAGCAAATGACAAGGCAGGTCACACACCTTGGGTGATGATCCGACCTGACCTTGAGGTCGGCCTAGTCGTAGGTCATCCACGGATGATGTCAGCAGGCTGGGAATGACTTCATTTAGTCGGGACCTGCAATAAGAGCTCGGTCCTAGCGATAAGCTCGTCGTGCAGAGTCCTACGCGGACAGGGCTCCAAGGAGTCAGTTGCGATGATAAGCCATGATCGGCGTGAGCCTTATCCAGTTAGTTCCAAGATGTGATAAGGGTTAAACTCCTATCAAGATAAGAGACCTGGCATGCAAGGAGACTGGAAAGGATAGGCACGATCAGTTTGGGACCTAAAGATTCCGAGTCCTACGAGGACTCCATCACTTCCATGCCTATAAAGTCACTAACGTAATCCGAATGGAGGTAAGTGATTCCAACACTAGAATCAATAAGTTACAATCCACTAAAGTATACGATCCACCAACTGACTTAGGCATCGGAGGGGTGTTGGCAAACGCCACACCGGTGTCCATAGTCTCATTCTGTTTTGCAGGTCATCCATCGGGCTGCGCCGGAAACTGCTTCATCAATATTAATATAGTAAAGTTTCCAGAAATAATACATAGCATTGGCTTGGTTTCATGGTCTCTTTATGGTTGTATCCTTTTAGTTTGAATTCTTGTATTTTAAACTTTTTTTTAAAAGAACTCTTGAAAATGTAGGGTGCCCAATATTTGGGAGTTTGCTTTGGGCCCCTAAAATATTAGAACCAACACTGTCGGTTACAGTTGCGTCAGCGGAGAGGAATTTTTCTGAGTTGAAATTGACAAAAATTTACTTTTGCACTACCATTTTACAAGGAAGATTAAGTGAATTGGCTATCATCTCAATTGAAAATAAGGTCTTAGAAGTTAAAGTACGATGACTCTATTGAAGAATTTGCTTTAAAAAAATGGATGGAGAAGTTTTCTTTGAATCGGATCGTGCCAATCATAAAGCACTATAAATGGGGTTACACTTTGAATGTGTTTATTTATTTATTTATTTTGTGGTGTAATTCAAGCAAAATGCACAATGTAACATTGATATTGTTTTTGTTATTTTGACTTGTATGTCATTTTATTTATTTATGACTTATTAGTAGCTGGGCAACCAAGCTTGGGGTCAGGCTTGGGCAACCCAAATATTGGGGGCCGACCCTGCTCCTATATCACTTACTAATAGGAGGGATCTCTCCGCTCATTGCTAATTGATTTTGGGTTGGACATAAAGTTTTCACATAGAGCATGAGGCTCGCGTCTAGGGTATTGTGGTTTGGGTTCTTCCCATTTTTTGTGACGAAATCCCCTTGGAAATGCTGATCGGCTTTCTTGAATGAAATTCCTGATTATTAAAAAAAAAGACGTGGTTGCAGCTTGTTAAGGTTGTTATGGTGAAATGCGGGCAGGCCTTGTTTCCAACATTGGCTGTGTTGTTTAACTTGTTTTCATTTGCACTTTTTCGTACTGCTCGTTCCTTCTCTCTTGATTATAGTGTCCTGTAATGTAAAAAGGCTTTATTTATTTGCCAGCATTCCTTTGTCACATGCAGTGATCGTACAGGCGGAGAAGGTGACTTTGTTGCGGGTTTCCTTTTGGGAGGTGCATTGTTTGGAAGTGCAGCATACATCTTTGCTCCAAAGGTGTTTACACTGCTTCAATTAAGCTTTTTAGTGTGTTTTCTCCGGTGCTAACGTGCTGCAGCTTTTAGTATGAAGTAGCATACAGGTTTGGCACTTCAATGGGTGAATCTACAAGCCAAAGCATTGTTTCTTCGCAATCAGTTATGTAATCATGTGATGGGAAATGACCCTGCTAGAGATTTAATCCTAGCTTCACCTGTCAAGAAGATGTAGGTGTAGTTGTTGCAGCTTTGTACTTTATTAGCTTCTGAAACTAGACTGCCCTGGTGGATGACTCAGGAATGCTTCAGTTTCATCTTTGTGTCTCTTTCAGTTGTCACTACAGAATCCCCTAGTTTCGAAATTACTGTCATCTATGCATCTTTTAGTACTATCTCTCAAGTCCATTGGAAAATTATTCGGCTAGCTGGTGATGTTCATCTCTGTCTTGTTCTGTGCGTCTGTGTTTTTAGATCAGGAAAGCACTGCGAAATGAAGGCGATAATGGTTTCCTGAAGCCAAAGGGACCAATGTATGAAGGTTATTATGATCATGATGAAGGTGGTTTAGAGGTGAGATGTGTTATTGACTTTCCACGAATCTCCTGATTGTTATATGAATTACTTTGCGACATTCATCATTCTTATTCTCCCTTTTCCTGAAATGCAGAAGACCCGGCACACCCTGAATGAAAAAATTGGCCAACTCAATTCTGCTATTGACAACGTGTATTCACGGTTGAGAGGCGTCAAGAAAATGCCTCCTATACCAGTTGAAAGTGATGCCGATGAATTAATCGCATAAGACCTGCTTCTGTTTGTTGCACAATGTTAAACAAAAGTTTCCATTTTTCATTTCAAGTAGTCAAGATAGTACTGTTTCCTCTTCTTTTTTCAATTAATCGCATGAGATTGTACTTGGTTCAGGGAAAATTCAATCAACATCCCATAGCTGTGTGCACCTAAGGTTGATGACATTATGTTGGCACTAAAGTTCAGTTTGTTTTGGATTCTTTTAATATCAAGTCATGTCACATATTTCAGTTGCGCAATTTTGTTTGATTAGCGCTTCAAAATTTCATGCATTTAGCACTTTCAACTCCATGCATCTGTGGCCTTTGTTATTGTTGTCATATTTTGTTTCCTTAACTTTGCCCATTATTTTAGTTCGTTTGATTTCAATAATCATTAATGTTGATTACAGTATTAAATAGGAGTAACATTTTATTAGTTATTTAACATTTTTCGGAATGCTGACCTACTAAGAAACAACAAGTGAGTAAGATGAGTGTAATTGAGATGAGAACGTTGAGATGGATGTGTGGTAAGTCTAGAAAAGATAGGATTATAAATGAAATTGTTCGTGAGATGGTGGGTGTAGCACCTATAGAGGAGAAGTTGCTGGAAAATAAATTAAGATGGTTTTGACATTTCTACCATAGACTTGTAGATGTAGTAGTTAGGAGAGTTAATAAAATAGATTTAGGTAGTAACGCTACGAGGAGATGAAGATCTAGATTGACATTAGATGCTATAGTCTGCAAGGATATGAATACTCTAAATATCAGTGAACATGTATACTCTAAATATCAGTGAACATGTAGCCTTGATAGAGCTCAATGGAAAAATATGATTCATGTAGCTGACCCTAATTAATGGGGATTTAAAGCTCAGTTTGGTTTGGTTTGGTATTTAACATTTTTATAGATCGAAATTGCTACTCCCACTTTAATTATTACTCCATGGTACAGACTAAGTGGAATAACCATTTCCTTTCTTGAGTATAGTATGAGGAATTCGGTTTGGTGGAATGGAAATGCATCAAACTATAAAGCAAGACATATTAGTAGGGTGCTTTCACCTCATGAGAGTCATCAACTCATCATACACTTGATTGGAAATAAAACTAGGCATAGAATTAAAAAGATCTAGAGACTGCTCATCACAGCAGGTCTTGACCATCATGTCTGAATATTTGTTGCCTTCCCGGTGAACATGGTTGACTTTAGCTTCAATTGAAAAGGAGGAACCTGCAATCAGAGACCGCGGTTGCTGTGCGGGTCTTTGGTTGCTCCAATGTTTCTATGTATGTAAGCCCACCACCTATTTGCATTCATGATTCCTAATGAGGCCATCGAAGGGTGGTGTAAAGCAGACGCTTTTGCTTTTGTGATGGTTACAAATGGCAAGGGCGATTTTGTTGGTCTCAAGGGATGGGTGAATACTGAATACCAGGCCTCCTGAGTATTATTTCCGTATTTCGATTGGGTGACTGTGTCCCAACGAATGGCATATGTGTTGCGCTTGGTAGAAAGTGGAGCCCGAGTAAATAACTACCGCTCATGATAAGATGGTGTATCAAAATAGACACTCAATGGTCATTTTTACCCTCTATTCGGTCGTTCTTCCCTTTCTCTTTCCATAGCTACAATTTCTCTCTCTCTCTCTTCACTTCTTTACAAACTCCACTTTCTCTCAATCATATTATCACTCTCCCCCTATTTGATCTGCAGTGAGTCAAAACAATCATGTGAATAGAAAAGACGTCATTATTTGCGTCGTCTACCACTAGACCTGCCGGGTAACCACCTTATGCAAAAACTGAAGAAATTGAAGTTCGTTTGAAGGGAAAACTTGAACATTAGAATAAAAAGAAGAGTCACTATCCCTGTGACAAGTACTACATAAATCATGCAGAAAGAAAACACCTTTATTCAAGATTACACACAATCTGACAGACACAAATGCATATATAAATTTCTAAAATCCTGGGGAGATGATGAATGAAGTTTAAAAGTTGATCAGAACTTTAAGGCAGTCTGGTTTCTTCAGCAGCTCAAAAGCTCTGTTTATATCTTCGAGTTCAACTTCATGTGTCAAGAGTTCATCAATTTTCCCGATTTCCTGCAAGAGAGAGAGAGAGAGAGAGGACCAATCCAGTTTCTTTATCTTCTTCTGTTTGCGTTGTACAGTACTAGTTTGTGAGATACACACACACACACACAAAAACAACCCAGCTGGGTGCTTGCTAAAAGGGAAATGTACGTACCTTGTTTATGCACTTGTCAACTATAAAGGGAAGGTCTGACTGAACTTTAATCCCACCAAAAACAGAATACTTGAGTCCCCTTCCTCCAAGCAGGGGGAAAAAGTTGATCTCTACTGTTTTCTGAGTTCCTGCCCCAAGCAATATTGCCATCCCTACCCCCTGATTCGTTATTAATTACCACCAATAAGAAACACTTTTAAGGTGTATTTATTGTCATACAAAAGTACTGTAATTAAAAAGAACAAAAGGTTAATAGCTAGTGGTAGAAAGCAGCTCGATCGCTCTACTAGATCATTAGTAGCTAGGTAGGTAGCTGCAATTGTTGTTGTATGTAGTTGGATTGGGTCTAACAATGCAGGGGTTGTTGTATTGGTCGTATTTAGACATGAATTAAGGAATGTGTGTATACGTACGATTTTTGTGGACTCGATACTCTGATTGACCAAGGCGGCGACTCCAGTGCATTCAAAAGAGTAGTCCACACCCAGTCCTCCTGTCACCTCCATCACCAATTCCGAAATGGATTTATCCGAATCTCGTGGATTTATGAAATCAGTCATCCCAAAGGCCATGCCTTTTTCGCGTTTTGTGTCATTTATGTCCACTCCAATTATTCTGGTTGCTCCTTGCATCCGAGCTCCTTCCATCACCTTCATTGCATTTGAGAGAGAGGGACAGAGAGATGAATTAAATGAAATACATACATTCGAGAGCTAGAGAGGGCTGTGTGTGTGTGTGTCAATGTGTACTGTATATGTGTACGTACTCCGAGTCCAACAGCACCGAGACCCAAAACAGCAACGGTGTTACCCTTTCGAACCTTAGCTTCCTTCCAGGCTGCCCCAAATCCAGTGGCGAATCCGCAGGAAAGAAAGCTGGCGTGTGGGAGAGGTATCCTGGGGTCAATCTTAACAACATAGTGGGCGTCGATAACTGTGTATTCGGACCATGTGGAGCAGCTCAAGAAGTGGTACAGCATAATTTGACCATCACCACCACCTCCTCCTCCTCCTCCTCCTCCTCCTCCTCCTCCATTGTTAATCGACATCCTGGAGCTGGCGTCAGGCAATAGACCAGTGAAAGCTTGGAGAGGGTAGGTCTGGCACAAATTGGTCTTTCCCGACATACAGTTCTCACACAATCTGCACTCTCCTAAGTAGGTTGGGACCACAATATCTCCTTCTCCTAGATCTGTCACTCCTTCCCCAATGCTCTCCACTATCCTGCCAAGCCATGCAATTTTTTTTTGGTCATATCGTACGTATCTAGTGTCCATACGGTGCCACTGGTCATAAGACAAAATTGTTGCATGAACTAATAAGAGTGTTCTATAGAGTACTTCTGGTTAGAGAGAAAGAAAGAACTTACCCAACACCTTCATGCCCCAGAACTCGAGGGAACAAAGGCTGGAAAATATTTTCAACGAAAAAACAGGGAAAATTAGTGCATAAAAATGAGGGCAAAATGTGAATTTAAAAGCAACAAGGAAGGAAGGAAGGATACTAACAACTGGAAAGCCTTTGCAGCATAAGACGTCGGTGTGGCAAAGACTGGCACAAAGCATCTTAACTCTTACTTCACCTGATTTTGGGGGATCCACTTGTATCTCTTCCACCTTCACTTCCTCTCCTTCTCCCCAACATACTGCCGCTGCATCATTTCATTTGCATGATAAATATCTATACGTATGGAATACGGCCGGTATCAGCTCCTCTCAATACCTCCAGACCCTCAAGACGTCCGTGCGTGAGCCCCACATTGGGTCTAAAATAATGATATGAACTGTTCATCTTATACGTCGCACAGAGAAGAACATCTATGCCACAAATCAGCTTATCGAATATTGCTAGACACATTTACAAATCCTGTTTTATCTTATAAAATGGACTGTCATAAAAGGAGATAAACTTAGATAGTCCACTTTATAAAATTGTTTACACCCAAATTTGGCGTCTTGAGAAATCTTATCTCTAACTTCCCACAAAATTAGGGAATACGGTAGCAAGTGTTTCCCGCCTCTTTTTCCTATATACACACGAAGAGATAGAGATGGCCAAGGCCCTGTAACGACCCGCCTCAGCTGACCTGCTAACTCTTAGCCTAATCACGTGGCTTAAAAGGTTAACCTCAAGTTATACGGTAGTTGGTGGCGTCACCTTATATACCATATGAAATTCTCCTGAATTCCCGATGTGGGACATTACAATCTCCCCCAATTAGGATCACAACGTCCTTGTTGCGCCCCATGGTCCATCACTTCCACCCGCCAAACGATGTGAGACAAGATCCGCCTAAGCACGACAAGCTCCTCCCTCAAGTGGGACCACCCAAGCATGACATGCACCTCAAGCTCCTCCCTTGTCGGGCCCACCCGACCTAAGATTTTTCGATTTAAAATTGGAACATTGGGGAATTTTTTTAAATGTTGGGACGTGGGCCAATGTGGAAAATAGTTTAGTTTAGGACCTTTTGGTAGCACATTAGTAACTTGAGAGGTCTGTGGTGTGATTAGGGTTGTAGAGAGAGAAAATCATTTTCTCCTCCCCCTCCCAATATCAGCCGGCTCTCTCTTGTTTTTCTTTAACCCTCTCCCACAATTCACCATTAACACTCAACATCCACACTAACCCTTGAAGATCCATGCTCTAGACTACGCGCTCTCACCTTTTGGAGCTTGGTTTTGCGGGTAATCACTTGGAATTGGCTGATTTTTGGTGAACCCAAAGTGGAGAGCTAGGGTTTTGAGCTCAAGGTTTGGAGGAGGTCTAGATCCAAGAGGTAGGGTTTCTTTTTTGCACTCTCTAATGTATGTGTAGTGTTTTGATGCATATTGTTGATAAATTTCAAGTTTTTCTTGATTGGGTTGAAATCCCCTTAAATCTGAAAATCTGTCAAAATTTCGCAAGAAGCAACCTGGTATCGATACCCCAGAATCCAGGTATCGATACCAGCAGGTTCTGTTTTTTTGTTGTGTAGTTGGTATCGATACCCCTGGATATCGATACCAGATGACTCTGGATGTCCGAATTTGCTTTGAGTCCTGTTTCGGCTTTCGGTTGCCTTGGGCCTTCCTCCAATATCTTGTTCACTTAAAACCTCATTTATTGATCGTATTGTTGATTTGGTGGCTTGTTTGGTATCCCTTGGCTTCCGTTGAGATTATGTGACCATATACTTAAAATAACCATTGTTGGCACTCCAAAACTTTTTTGGATCTTAATGTTTAGTCCAACCACGTATCGTTGACAACCTATGAGCGTGATGATTACTATGCTTGGTCTCATATTGTTTAGCATGAGAGGATGTAGCCAAATTGGATAATGGGACACATGAACACATGAAAGACACTTGGACACTTGTAGGTTGAAGAAGTATTTGTTGGGTACTTGTGAAATTTGTAAATGCTAGTGGGACATTCGCGGGACATGTGGATACTTGTGGAATATTTGAAAGACACTTGGACACTTGTGGGTTACGGAAGTATTTGTTGAGTACTTGTTGGATTCGTAAACGCTAGTAGGACATTCGAGGAACATATGGATGCTTGTGGGTATGAGGAATATTTGTTGAATACACGTAGGATACTTGGGCACTTGTGGGGCATGGTAGCTATTTGTTGGGCACATGGGAACTTGCAGTACACGTGTGTACTCAAGGGATACAGAGAGACACATGGACGCATAGGAAGTACTTAGACCGGTGTGTGAATTATGAATACTTGTGGAGTCCTTGGACTTGTGGTGTATACTATATTGTGAATAGTAGTTGAATGTATACTATTGATTTAGCTTGAGTCGACAAACATGTTTCATGCAACTCAAAAGAGGATAATTGATTATACTAGAGTAACTTAATGAAAATGAAATAGTGATTAATGGAGTGATTGGAAATAAAGGAAGTAAACGGTTATTTAGTTAAAGTGAACCTTGCGGTATGTTAATGATGATTTTGTGTGAGGGATGGACTCGGTTGAGAACGTATTTCAAGGAAATACGTGGAGAATGATCGAGTAGTAAGGTAGTGACGGATCACGCTGAGAAATGTATGTACGAGAATTGATAATCGGTAAAGTAGGGTATTGTGTTGTGTGGAAATAAATAATTGGTGCGTGAAGTGTTATTATGCTAATTGGTAAAGTAGGGTATTGTGTCCTAAGTTCATATGAGGACGTGGGTTATGATTTTTCGTTTCTTTCATTATGACTTGTTCCGCATTTATAAGTTTCCTTAAGAAACCTCAAGGAAGTTCGATGGTTAGTTATCTAAAGTCTGTATCGTAGGGATGTGCGTGGGTAACGTGTGACGAGTTATTACATTGTTGCTATGATGAAATGATACACTTAGAGGCTTATTTGTGAATGTCAACTTTATATTGTACCTCATGTTCATCGTATCTAGTTTTTGTACTTATGAATGTGTATAAAGGGAATCGCTACCGGGTGAAGTGAATGCTTACCCCTTGCTGTTTCAGGTACAACTAAGGAGCATGCGTTGGAGTGTTCGTGGTGCATGACATTGTGAAAATCATAGCATGAAGAGCACTCAAACTATTTGTGAAGTCATGATTTTCTTTTAACTAGATTTGTAATAAAAAATTTCTTTCCTTGGCTCATTGAAAATCTGTAATAACTTTAAATTTTGTACATTTATCATATGGGACATGGGCACCCATCAACTGTAGTATTTGTATGAATTTGACTCGTGAGAAATCTCGGACTTTGACTTGAAATGGTTGACTTGTCTATGAATAAATATGTTCTATTTATGTCAAAATTGAGGGCGTGACAAGGCCCGCCTCACACTTCCGATTGGTGCAAGCTCTGATACCACATGTAACGACCCGTCTCAGCTGACCTGCTAACTTTTAGTCTAACCACGTGGCTCAAAAGGTTAACCTCAAGTTATACAGTAGTTGGTGGCGTCACCTTATATACCATATGAAATTCTCCTGAATTCCCAATGTGGGACATTACAATATGGACTCTTTGTCATTGGCCATCCACAATTTTAGGAAAGGAAAGGAATGAAGATAAGAGGCCTGGAGCATATGGACTCTTCCGCCATTGGTCTTCATGTTTGGAGGGAAAAATCTAATATGTGGATATTGCTAATAGACGAGACAAGGATTGGCTTGAGCATGCAACAAACCTTTTGGCGGGAAGAAACAAGATCAAGGCGCCAAGATATGGAACCCGTTGGCCTATAAATATGAGAATCAAAGGAGGATTATGGGATCTTCAACCATCAATTTCACGCGTATAAACCCAACTCTTCTCAGAGTTTTATCCTTCAACTCACATGAATTTTTATTGCTTCTTTGCTCAATGTTTGCCTAGTCTAGACTAGCATTAAATTTCCTTGTTCCCCATCTTTGTTAATCTTCATTAATAAAGTTAGATTTTATTTTACCTCGTTACGTTCATTTTCCAAAACCGTTTGGGAAATTAAGAGTCCTTTTTGATAAGGCACGATGAACTTGTGTTATTCTATCCTTTTTGGATCACACCAATCGCTACGATACAAAGTCAGAAGAGGCACACAGACCTTTACGAAGTTTGAGAAAGCACAAGCCCTTTTCAACATTGGATTGCAATCCAGTCATGGAACGCATGCATTAAATCGCTCAGGCCTTAGCGTTTACGTTTAGACTTTCGTGGTTATTTGTTACTTTTCAGGAACAAAAAAAAAACATGATTTGTTTATGTGTTTATCAATATTCGATTAATCATTATTTTGGAACCAAGATGGGGCCGGGGCCCACGCCTGGGAGTCTTGCGGTTTTATTGAATTGGAGCTATTGAGAGGAGCTGAAGCTGCTGAACCCATATAATACCCACCAAATTAAACATGTTACTACCTGTATAAACTTACAATGGAGGAAGAACGTTGCCAATGCGGCGAGGTCCAATATAAAAACAGACATTGATTGCGGCCTCTACATGGCCTCCAAGAATAAGCCGCAAGACATCGCCGACAAAGTTAAGCATGTCTATCTCTAGTTCAAGGACCAACACCTATCGATGATCTTTATGTTCCTTGACTAGAATGCCTATTCAAGAATTTTTGTTTTCCAAAAATATTCAAGACACTACCTACTATTTACGGACATGTCGGGCAGTTGAGGACGCGAGAAATTAACTACTACTACTAGTACTCAATCTATATGAAATCATGTTAGAGATGAAGATTAGACATGGAAAATATATAGAATCAACTATGATGACGGAGGGAATTAACATTCAACCTTATGGTCAAACAAACAGATTAAGTTGGTAATTGAGGAGTAAACAAGAGTAGGAAATGAGTACAAAATTAACAACGAATATACTTAGGCTTATCTACTATTTCAGTCCTTACAAAATACATTGCGTTTCAACATCGTCCCTATAAATTTTTATGTTTCAATTTCTTCCCCACTTTAAAAATCATAGTTCAATGTTCCCTTGCCGTTAATCAACTAACGGATTTCGCTGATGTGTCTAACAGAATGTGGGAGGAGCTAAAATTGTACTACCTGATGCCACTTTGGCAGAAGAAAAAAAACCCTCAAACTGGTTACCATTGTAAAAATGAATGAAAAATCCAGCCATAGCGCAAATGTTCCCAGACCTCCACCATGCCTTCAAAATCCAAAATCGCTAAATCGGTGATGAGTTTTCCACTGGGTTATTCTAATAGATTGGAGATTTGAAGGGATGAAGGAGAGTACCGGTTTGGAACTTGGTGGGTTTGGTGTATGGTGGTCATGGCACTATGGTAGTGGGTGAGTAGTGACGCCCAATGCCTGTGGTAATGGATTTGATTGGGGTGGGGAAGAGAGAGAGAGGGGCAAATTTGTTCCACTCATATTGTTGCCGGAACAATGATAGGTACACACCCTCTCAACCACACCCTCTCTCACATGTGAGGTGGGATCCACTGGGACCCACCGGGTGAGCCCCACCACAAATGTGAGAGAGGGTGTGGTGGGGAGTGGCTGAGAGGGTGTGTACCTATAATTTTTTATTGTTGCCGTACGTGTG
Source organism: Vaccinium vitis-idaea (assembly GCA_963854785.1). Classification (NCBI taxonomy): domain Eukaryota; kingdom Viridiplantae; phylum Streptophyta; class Magnoliopsida; order Ericales; family Ericaceae; genus Vaccinium; species Vaccinium vitis-idaea. The sequence continues at coordinate 40,201,283 of OY978224.1, read as the reverse complement.
CTGTTGCCACAGTGTCAAAAAAAATGTTCCACATCAGACTTCCGTTAGCCAAATCATACATTTCCGTCCACTTTCTGGCAGAAGGGTAACATTGACATGCTCTATAAACTATGCGGGTAAAATTGAATCAAAAAATTTTACAATGACGAAATTGAAACATAGACTATTTTATAAGGACCAAATAGCTAGGTAGATAAGCCATATACTTATTCAACTAGTTAGGCTGAAGAATCTTTTTGTGTGTAGAGACACGGGAAGGCCTAGCTCTAGAGTTTCAGAGCTTTCCGGCCAGTGCAACTTAGTTGTCTTTACATGTTTGATTATGTGCACCAGCTTGCCGCTTTGCGCACGCACATGAGAGAGAGAGAGAGAGAGAGAGAGAGAGAGAGTCAAATTAAGTAGACATATAACACAAACAGGTAGGTAGGAGTATATGTTAAGGGGAATGAGGTAGGTTAGGTTAATACCTTTGCAAGTTATGATTTGTGAGTTGGTCTTCGGCGGCATGACTGCTGGTAATACTAATATAAATGGTTAAAGAGGTAGCTGTAGCGTGTGGTACTACTGGGTCTGAGTGCCCTTCCTTATGATCAGTAGTGGCCGGAGATTCAGCTCAGTAATTGGAAGCAGAACGATGATCACCTGCTCTGCTGCAGATCTCCAGCTCCTCCTCTCTTCTCTACGTAAAGTACTTACTAGTAGCACTGCACATAATATACTCCATATATATAGCTATAGCTATATCAACTTGATTAATACTCCACTACTAGTACAGTAATTGTCTCGATCGATCACTCTTAATTAATCATTTTAGCAGAGCAGCAGGCAGCTGGTAAAATGATTGTTTATTACGTACTCCACTACTTTGTGAAAGACACAGAGAAAACAAAAACTTTTACTAATTTAATTGGTTTCCTTCTACTACAGTACTAAAATTAAAAGTAGACACAGAATTATAAACAAAGGTACCCTCGTGGTTCGCGTGGTGGTGGGTCTGACTTGAATAAATGCATTCCAGCAGTTGTATATATTATCTCAAAAAATTATATTTGTATGGTCTTTTTTTTTAATGAGAAAATTAAGTATGGGCTAATTGCACCGATGCTAACTAGGAGTATTATATATTTGAATCCGTATATGCATATGCATATGTGTGTATATGTATAAATGTATGGGTATTTATATACAGATATGTTGATCGAAGAATCATTAATTTATTTCCTTTTTTAAGCAGCTTCACACGCAATTTTTATTTGATATCCACTGTTGAGAAAAAAAAATACTCAATCAGTTTTTAAGAAATGTACAGTAGTATATCATATGAAGTCACAATATCTTGTCACATCCCATAAAAGCCCTAAGTAACAGAACAGAGATCTAATATTGATCCACAAAACACAAAGTACACAAAAATTTCAGGCCAGTTTACGCGCACTTGTTAGGATGTGGACAATGCGTCCGTTATTTTTGGGTGAGGTGTTCAACCATAATTGAGTTGGGTGTTCAAGACTAATAACAATAGGTGTTTAAAAATGATTAAACCAAATTTATTACATGTATTCTAAAATAAAAAAAATTCTTTAAAGTCAGTTGACCATTGATACTCAGTGTGAAGCCGTCTATGCACAATGTAATAATTAAAATTAGCAACTTCTTAACCAATAATTAAATTTTGGTCTTTTACATAATTAAGGTTAGCAACTTTTTCACCATAATCAAATTTAATGGATTTCATATCTCCTCAATCAACTACATCCATCATTACACAAAAACCTTCTTTCTTTTCCTATTTCTTTCCTTTTCAACAATCTTTCTCAAAAATTTATTTTAAAAAACTCTTTTGAAAAGAAAAACAATTTTTTGAAATGGTTTTGACAAAAAAAGAAGTTTCTTAAATATTCTAGTGTCTTTCATATCTCCTCAATCAACTACACCCATCATTACACAAAAACCTTCTTTCTTTTCCCATTTCTCTCTTTTTCAACAATGTTTCTAAAAAAAATATTTAAAATTTAAAAAAAAAAAGAAAAAGAAAGAGTTTTTGAAAAGAAAAACAATTTTTTGAAACGGTTTTGACAAAAAAAGAAGTTTCTTAAATATTCTAGTGTCTTTCATATCTTCCCAATATCCTCCCAACTTCGTTTCTTTGAATTGTCTAGCAACATGAACCACGGTAGGGCTGGCCCAGTAAGAGACTAATGGAACATCTGACCCATAGCATCCTTCCCTGCACCTTGTATAGAAAGAGACCCAACATACGCCTATAGATTAATCCTTGGATCACCGATACCATCAAACTCTCGAAATCTATTGGCTTGAACTATTTGGGCAGTTTGGCATTAGAAAACAGGCAAAGCTTATCCATATCAATCCCAATAGTAACGACTTTTTCACGCTTGCGGACAGATTCCTCAAACTTAGACATTTTGGCTATCAGTTCGGCTACTGCAGGATCCACCGGTGGCTATTGCGACTATTGATGGACCTCCCGAACTGTACCTGTTGCTGATTGATGGGGTTTCTTTGGGGTTGGACAGGGATTTCTAGTTGTTGGGGTTGTGGCTGAGGGATACGGTGATGGAGGTCTTGCATCATTATCATGAGTAGTGCTATCTAATTGTCTGTCCTTTCCCCAGATCATGGATTCTTTCCGGAGTGCTTCCATTTTGGTAGGCTGTGGCCCCTCGTCCATTGGTTTTGTTAACCAGAAAGGTTTTTTATTTTCAAAGTCCTTAAGAGCATGGTTCCAAGTTTTATCAATGCATTTCTACCTTATTTTCACCATTAGGGAGGCCATTTAGGCCATGGTTCAAGAATCATAGAAGGTCTAAATTGGGGTGTCTACACTCTCAGAGTGTTCACCCAAATTCTGGCATCAACACAATTCACAAGCATTTAGGATGGGGGAAAAACCGATAGACAAAGAAGAAATTTTAAAAAAGAGAGCATTTGCCTTAATATATTTGTATTGTTCAATTCTAATAACCGATAGACATAATATAGTGTTGAGACTCTCCATCTAATAACTTAAGTTTTTGGGTTAGATATAAAGTTTTCTTAAATCAAACATGCAGTACTAAAGGGAATACAGTAGAGTTGAAGCATACTGAAAACAAATTTAGTATTAAACTGTTGTCGCATGAACATCCAGTGGAAGTATCATCATCGCATGTAGAGCGGTAGCCAAGTGTTAGACACCACAGTCTCCGTGGATTTGATAGGAGTTGAAACCTCAATAAGTACAACTTCCGAAGCTAAATTTCGCAGCGTGAAAAAATAAATAAATAAATAAATGAGGTTGAGCCTTCTCTCTGAAAATTAATTATAGTAGCACTGCTTACCAAAATAGTGACTCTATCCCAATGACTGGTGACTACAAGAAAGCCCTTCTTGTGGTATTGATTAGGCAAGGGGCCAGTAGATAGAAAATAAACAAATAATAATCTTCTCTCTCTCTCTCTCTCAAGCAGCATAATAAAGTTGAAACAACTCGTGATTATCTTCAAGAACGGCTTTCCCTATGTGGATACTAGTCTCGAACGTGGAACGTCAATGACCAAAAGTTGAGGTCTGAGGTTGCACAAGAAAGCAGATGTCCACCTTTTTAACTTATTCCTTTCGAGGAATCTTCTGGGGCCAAAGTTCCATTCATTATATTCTAGGGCCTAGCTTGTTCACCTTGTCCCGATCATATAGTCAGGAATACCATAACTGGTACTATGGTGATTGGTGTATATGGAGTTATGGACACGTTAACTCAAAGAGCAACCTAGCCAAACAACCAATAGTTAACGAGCTCTGTCTCCAACCCATTAGAACGCCCCACCACCACGGAGAAAAATGTTCGGAACCATTTCACAAGAGATGGAAGTTAATGTGCCGGCAAGCCAAGCATGGGAATTGTATGGCACTCTCCAACTTGCCAAGCTCCTTGGAGAACAGTCCAATAATGTTCTTGACAGAGTTGAAGTTGTTCAAGGCAACAGAAAAGTTGGAACTGCCCTCAACATAGTTTTTTTTACCAGGTACGTACATAGATATGTGCGTCTTCTAATTCATTCAAATTTCTTTAAAACCGGCCCATGAGATTTAACTGTTTCATAGAATTGAACTAGGCATCCATGGTTTTAGCTCATACAAGGAGAAGTTTACGAAGGCTGTGAGCCTTAAACAACAGTGGTCTAACTTTGCACCATTACAAGAGGGAATTCATGTTTGATAAGTAACTTCGAGACAATTAAAGATTACTTACAATGGAGAGCAAGGAGATTGACCACCATTTAGGTATTAGACAAACAAGAACGAATCATAATGCTGGCCATTAATGAAGTAAAAACCATGCAGTCTTCGCATGCATTGGAAGGACATTTTCTGGTTACAAATGGAGGGCAGGATTATAGTGAGAAATCACATGGAGGTAAACTGCTCGGCAACTTGGAATGCTAGAGGCATATTTGATAATCTCTCCAACAAGTGAAGAAGCTGCAAATCAAAATTTATGAAACAAACTATTGATACAGGACTGAAAAAACTTCAAGACGAGTCATAAAAGTTGTAAAAAAAACTTACCTATACCGAGGTTTCTATGAGACTCTACCACTCCCAGCGTTAGAATGTAAATTAGGGTTTGATCTGTTTTTGAGAAGTCAAATCTGAGCAGATCTTCTATCTGCAAAGCCAATACAGCCTTTGAAAGATAAATTACAAGTGCCAATTCCGTCATAAAGAAAAGCTAATTCCTAATATAATGACTCAGTTCTTTTCAAATCATTCAGGGGTCACCTCACTCTCTTTTGCTGGAACAATTCGTGCTGTTACGAATCCCACAAGTTCATCATTTTGTTCATTGGATCGGCTGGGGTCAACAGCTCCCCACGACACAATATCATATCAATTCACAACATTATGGAAGAACTCGGACTCATACCTGTGAAAGTCAAAATATGCTTCTTGTAGAAAGCAGATTACAAGAAGCAGACACATCATCTAAACCAGATCATCAGAAAGCATAAGATGGGATCAACTAACCTAATAGGGAATAGATCACAGTGGATTTTCTCAAGCATCTCTAAATCAGAAGGTTGTATAGGCCTATAGGATATGGATGAACGGTGGACAGTTTTCAAGTCATCCATTGAAGAAAGTTGCATCAATCCCAAGCAAACTGGACTATTACAAGAAGCCTACGTCCATTATGCTTCACCAGTGAGGATGGTAGAAGCTGGTACCCAGTATAGTAATTTTCCTTCCAAGTTCCAACTAATTCCTCGTGCTTGCAAACCACACTATATAGTGACACTAACAGTGAGAAACTAAGCCACACATACAACCATCCCAAATCAGAAAGACGATTGAGCAGGCACCTAGTTGAAAGACAATTGGTTTAAGGGTTTATGACTTACGTTCATATGGGCTGGTGATACTTATGTTATCTCTCTGTGAAAGTTGTAGCAACTTGCTGTCACAGAACACCGCAAGACAAGAAAAAATCATTGCATCTCCCCACTTCAAGTTCATACTTCCAGCAAATGATTGAAAAAGCTTACGCATCGAACATGTGATTACATGTTCCAATTGCTCGCTTTCACTAGGAAATAAAAACAAGTAGCTAGTGTTTGAATATTTTTTTTCTACATGCAAATGCCGAAATATTTTGTACGTACAGCATCTAAGCCCAAACAGCAGTAATAATTGGAAGTCCATGGTTCTTTTCCTTGAGCTTTAAGTAAAATAAAGCTAAATATCATTTAACAATTCAAGCATGCATAGCAGAAATTGCACATTTGATTGCAATAGTGATCCAAAACAGCAATTCATAGTTCTGTTCAATCACTGGTCCAGTCATTTTAGCTAGGGAAAGCACACCATATCCTGAGGGGAAAATGCCAAGCAACCCGTTTGGATGGAGGGTTTGGTGACAAAAATAAAGAAATGAGATTCCTATAACTTGCTTCTCACCATTTTTAGTGAGAAAACAAAATTCTTTCTTCTCTCTCCGAATTAACCACTACATAGTTCTTGTCTTTACGGTGAACTTGCACATAACCAGTCCATAACAAGTTCAAACCTTAATTTAACTTTTAGTTGCCTGATAAATACAGTTTGTTTTGCCGGTAGTTAATTGTATGCATGTATCACAAACATTACTAGTAATTACAAGCTGAAACTCTTCTTCCTTTTGGTTTTTGCTTCCTTATTTTGTGGACTCTCTTCTTTTTTGTTCTTTACCCTGCATCTATAAAACGTAGAGACGAGATACATTATAATCATTACGTATATACTAGCCAATAGCGCCATCTCAAACAAGCAGAAATCTTTTTATAAAAATAGAACATCATTGTCGGTTTTAAAGCAGAATCTCCAAGGATTGATTGCCTGTATCAAATAAAGGAAGCTCAAATTAAAAAATTCAAGGTCTTCTCAGAAACAATATGGCTACTGTAAATAATAATCATCTTTATATAATGCCACATGAATTTGGTGTTTGGACGGGAAGAACAGATACCAAGAGGAGATCTTTAAAACAAACTTGAGCCAAATCTCTTACCTCGTCCAGTGGCGTAACGTGTCAGCGAGAGAGAGAGAGCGCGCGTCGAGGGGTCCCAATAAGTTGGGCTGTTGGGGAATTTCGGTGACGACGCTTGTTCTTCGTAAGAACTACATGCATTAAGGCCCTCTAGATTCTAGAAATGATATCTTATTCCAATGATTACAGGCGCATTACAAATTACACCTTGTTTCTCTTCACTTGCAAAACATTGTCTACTTGCACAAACTACACACCCTCTTTCAAACATCTCTAAATTTTTATTATAGAGACCGAATGTGACATATTAAGGATTTTTTTTATAATTTAACCCCTATTTTTTTTCAACTTTTTGTACTTTTTTAAGGACCTATTGTTCTTTTTAGAGATTTGGAGACCAAATCTCCAAAAACGACAATGTTCCCTCCATAAAGTACAAAAAGTTAAAAAAAAAAGGGATAAATCGGTTTCCAAAATGGAGATATAAAGATGCATTAAAAATTACCCCCAAAAAAGATGCATTGAAGATACTCTTCGAAGCACCATAATCACCTCTTACTCTCATGACTCATCTCCTTTGTCTTCATGATCAATCCACCTCTCTATAAAATCTAGTCAAATGCTAACTTTATGAGCTGAGCTCCATCAAGACTGTCACGTCGTACAAAGGTTCTAAATACCATAACAGTTACAATCACATATTTCTTACTAGTGCGATAAATATCGGTACCTGAATAATTTCGGGTACCGTTTTCAAAATTATCGTTATAATATTTATATTGATAGAAATTATGTCTATATAAAGTAGTTGAGTAACTTTTATGCAATAAATACGCAATTATATATCTCATATGTAATAAAATGGAACAATAGTTGGGTAGAAAAAGGAAAGGTTCAGCTTCTTAATAAGAAAATAAAAACTTGAAAAGCATTTTCATTTGAAAATCTACATTTTAATTAGTCAAATCCCATGTTATATTGTCCTTTACTCTCTTCTATACAAAACTACAAATATCTAGCGCATGTCCTGCATTTGATCAGGAAAAAAACCCAGGTCATTATGAAAGAACAGCGCGTGAGAGGAAACAATAGAGTAATGTCATTTTTGCTATCTCTTTCTCTCTTCATCTAAAACTCTAGTACGAAAAGCTGAGATAGCCGGGAAGTAGGGCTGCAAATGAGTCGAGCTGCTCGCGGCTTAGCTCGTTAAGGCTCAATTCGTTTACTAATTGAGCCAAGCTCAAAGCTCGAGTTTCAAGTCGTTTACTAAATGAGCTAAGCTTAGATTGCAAAAGTTCGGCTCATTTAAAGAGTCTCGTTAAGTAAATTAGTCTGGCTCGGGTCATTAAGGGCTCAACTCGTTTACGACCAAGCCGAGCTCGAGTTCGAATTTTAGGCTCTTTAAGCAAACAAGCCGAGCTCGAACAAAACTTGAAACTGTATGTACCAAATTTTATGTCAAAATTGTGAGAATCGAATTGTACTGGACTTAATGGTACGATATTCAAAACTGTACATCGTACAACCAATCACCCAACATATTATATTTAGTTAACTCGAACAAAATGAATGAGGAAAATTGGTAATTAGTTGTACGGTAATGAGCAATTATGCGACAAATGTCACATGATTGCTAATTACTGTAATGTGGACAGAAAGAAAGAATCGGGGTGGAAATGAAAACATACTAAAAACTTGGGAGATATAGTAAAAATCCAATAGATATATATAGAAGTTTATAGGACGACACAGGAATATAGTTTGAAAAGTCAAAAGTAGAGGGCGCCTTGCTGGCGCAATCAAACCGCTTGGACTGTCTCGCGTGCTCTTCTTCTTCTTCTTCTCGTCACCGCTTCGGCAAGAAGGAACTCCCGGTAGCCAACCCCCACTCCACTCCCCTGTTTCGCCTCCCCCTCCTCTCTTTTTTATTTTTCTACTTTTTCCTTAATTAAATTAGTAGTATTACTATTGCGGCAAAACATGGACGGAGGAGGCCAGGCCGCGGCGATGATTCCAAGCTCAGCTGTGACGAGCGGAATTTCGAATTCTCCGCCGCCTTTTCTTAGCAAAACATACGACATGGTGGACGATCCATCTACGGATTCGATTGTGTCGTGGACTCAAAGTAACAACAGTTTTGCAGTCTGGAACGTGCCTGAGTTTTCTAGACATCTCTTGCCTAAATACTTCAAGCACAACAACTTCTCTAGCTTCGTTAGACAGTTGAATACTTATGTGAGCACCTCTCTCTCTCTCTCTCTCTCTCTCTCTCTCTCTCTCTCTCTCTCTCTCTCTAGCTTCTTTGTTCTCGTCCGATACTCTTGTTCCTTCTCGTTTTTTCATGATTTAACTTTTTTGGATTCTATTCACTCTCTTATTGCATCCAATTGGACTTGCTTAGGGAATTAGGTTTTTACTGTTTCCAGTTTCAAGGTTTGAAGATAGAGGGATGAAGTAGCTCGGCGTATTTTTTAACGCATGACGCATCTTGAACTTTATTATCCGGTACAGTTTTAGTGAAACTTTTGTCTCACAACGCGAAAATGTTCGGTTAAACTGGAAAAGTTTACTGTTGTCAAACTTCTTTCTTGATAGATTGGAAATTTGGGGAAGTGGTTTTCAGCTCTAAGTGAAACCCTCTAATTACAGTTTTTTTTTTTTAATAAAAATTTACCCTCTATCTAGGGGGTTTTATGGATTGGGTTTCCTGGGTAAGGTTGGTTTTCCTAAGGATGCGTTTGGATCAAGGAATTGGGGAGGGATTTATTGAGGGAAAAGGTGAAGGAAAAGACAATAAGCTAATAAATTGAGAACTGAAATTTATTTGTTGGTTTCCCCGTGTTTTCTTTCCCTTGGTAAAACCCTCCACTTTTTCATGATCAAAATACAGCCTAAGGGAATCCAGAAGGTTTAGGACATAACACTGTTGTGGTACCAAAAAATACTGGAACGTTAACTGCTATACCCTTGTCGAAGTCAGCCAGAGTGTCAAGATGTTTTTTCGCCGCTGCTGTGACAAGTTAATGGTTGGATATTTAGAATCACCTCTTGAGGATGCTTGTCACCTTATATTAGATAAAGAGGTTGTGCTGATGGAACTTTGTTATCTGATTATGTCAGGGTTTTTGTCTGTGCTTGCACTTTGTATGAGCATTAGCACTCAATTTAATTTTATAAGCGCGTCTTATGGACCTTGTGCCATACCATATTCAAGCTGAACATCAACTCCGCCAGGTAACCCCCGTAAGCCAAAGGCCAGGTGCGTGTCCATGGAACTTATGTGCTATTTTTTAACAGAAGATATTGAACACAAACTAGATGTATTCCTCATTAGAAAACACAGATGCACAACTTTTCTTGGTTTTGCAGCTTTCATTTGACTATTGTGAAGACCATAGTTGATCTAATCTTTGTTGCTAACTTGCTATGTCTTTATTTCTTTTATCTTTTTAAGTAGCCTTCCTTTAAGTTGTGGTACGTTTATGGTTCAGGTTCAATAACTGTTCTAGTACAAGTTTATCATATCACACCTAGTACATTTTCCCAGACAGAATTCCTGTTCATGTCTCCTATTTTTCTTCGGACCAATGTGTATTTTTTCATGTTAACAACTTGCTAAATCTATGTCCCGGGGAACACTTTGCTTGCAAATATAACAAGACAACATTGTAGGTGAAATCTATGTTTTAAAAAGCTCTAGGTGCGCCGAGGGGCCACGGTCCCCTAGAGCCTAGGTGCAGGGCCAGGCCCAAGCCTCATTAGAAGGAGGTGCAAGTTGTAGAAAATAAATTCAATCGCAATAGAGGTAGAATATTCAACATAAGCAAATATTTTGATCCTTAAGGATACCACTAAAAAGGTTCAAATCAGCAAATAATAGGACAAACCTAACATCCATAAATAACTCGTAATGCAGCGCTCAATCTTAGGATCCTCCATCGTTCTCTTCCAGACAATGTTTTAAAAACTAGACCGGACCGGCTTGAACCAGCCTAGGCACTGGTCCAGACTAACCCAAAAACCGCTACTCTTCGGAAACCGGTCAAACCAGGCGGTTAAACCGCGAAACCATGTAAACCGGTAATGGGTCAGTTGAACCGGAATGGATAAATTTTTAAACTGGCCTGTGAACAAAGAACTTTACAGCCGCCTCATTATTAATGCCTAAAAGCTGGCATTGGAGACTGGTGGCAGCCCACTTCGTACACTGGAAGATCTATGGCCAGCTCACGCAGCATTTCCTTGTCCTTCTCATGCCTTTATAACTGCAAGTTTTCCTCACGAAGAGTTTTTTCACCAATGTGGGACTACCATAACCACACACAGCATAGTCTCCCTTCAATATTACTCCATTTTATTCTCTTCCACTTCAAATAAATAACAATAAATGTACAAATCAAACTTTTACTTATACATATCTTCTTTTATCTGCTTTTATATTCTAATTTTAGATTTATACTACGATTATATTTTTGACTTAGTTATGGAATAACGGTTCAACTCCGGTTCAACCGTGGTTGAAACCGATGACCCGTCCGACCGGTCTCTTCTCCGGTTTGCTTACCGGTTTGGTTTTCAAGACACTACTTCCAAAGTTCCGAATTGAACTACAGATTTCCTTTTGTTTTATGCAGATTCTCAACTTGGCAACTTGTAAACACTTGAAAATCAATGGTCGAGACAAAATCTAAAAAATGAAACTAAGGCTTACCTATGGACACCCCTCCGCGGGATTCGATTGGGAGTCGCCACCCGGGTTTTAGCGGATTGTCCCCGAGGAACCGAACTCGAATAACTCGTGCCTTATTTTGGATAAGGTTTAGAACCAGTCCGTCTTCACCATATTATCTTAGGTTCAGGAGCTTGGTTACGAGAGGGGAAGGGTTAAGGCACCCACCTCACCTGACCCAAGGGTCGGTCTTTACTTAACGTTTGTGGGATTTAGAAAATGTTTATTTTTCAACTTTGAGCAATTAAAAAGGGATATGGGGACGGGGAAGCAATTAAATGATGGCAAGAACAATAAACTACGGTGGATGCTTGTGCAAAATGTTCGAAGCGAATATAATAACGTGAGATGCGTGACATATGCAAAACGTGATGTTATACGACTTAAGTGAATTTTAAACATGAATGGCTACATAAGATATATGACCAATGGATGGATTTTATACGATGATCTATGTAAGAATAAGCTGGAATGTAATGAAATGACCATAAACAGAAAGCATATTGGACAAGATAAATCAAATAAAGACCGTTTTTATCAAAAGGAATCTACTCACTGTTCCCAACTTGAGCGCTCAGGTCAGGTACTTGAGTGCTCAGGTCATTGACTTGAGCTCTCAAGCCATCAACCTTTTTTTGCTTCTGATCTTGATCCTTCTTTCAAAAATGTTCATTTTCTCTTCTGATTATCATGGTTTAAGACTTAAAAAGACCTTTTTAGAAAGCTAACGAGTATCAAAATCTCTATTTAAATGGTGAACGAGCCTCCAAAATGTATTTTAACCCATGAAATGAGTTGATCTGACTGTGAACAGTTGATATAAAAGACTAGAAACAAGATTGCATTGATTGAACATCGAAAAAGCAGACTATATGGGAAAGGACTTGAGCGCTCAAGTTGTTCTCCTGAGCATGCTTGATTTCTCCCTTAATGACCTCCTTTTTGCCTTGGTTTGTTGAAAATAGGTCTGGTTGCTTCCTTTTATCATGTTTTTGAGCAAGATCAACAACTTTCAAGACCAATAAAGGGGTTTAAATGCAACTTTTTGGTGTATTTGTGTTTCAAAAGCATCTTAAACCCCTTTATTTGAACTGATCAGACCATGATCGTGTGTACTTTGATGAATGTGATCATTAAGAGTGAAAACAAACATGATCAGAACACGTAAATAACAGAAATACAGAAATGGAGAGATGTGCTAAAAAGCACTTGAGCACTCAAGTCATTAACTGACTTTAAAGCTCAAAACTCATTTTCTTGATTTTTGATGCCAAAATAGGGCCATAACTGGTATGAGGAACCATTATGAACCTGTTGGCTCCCTCAGGAGTACAAAAATGACATGATCCAAAGGTATTTCTACCTTTAGAAGCTTGAAACAAGGCTTTTGAGATGATTTCTGGAGGGATATGGCTTTGAGAGATGGATTTTGGGGGATGGTATGACACTGGACTAGGGTTGGATGGGCTGAAACTTGACTGGAATATGTGTTTTTTATGGGGTTTTATGGAATGGACTTGCAAGGGGAAAATCGGAGCTTTATGGGTTTTTTAGTGATGATCTTTGAATAAAGTGACTTGAAGTATGGTCTTTGATGATGGAATGGTACTGGATCAGAGGTAGATGATCTGAAACTGAACTAAAACGTGGATTTTGGGCATTTTTTGTGGTCTTTGGAAGGCAAACCTTGATCTAGGAGGGGTTTCTAGTGAGAGAAACTAACACCTTGTTCGGTTTGGGTTTGAGACGTAGGTTTTGGGTTTTGAGTAGAGAGAGAAATGAAAAATAATAATTGGAAATTAGGGGTAATGATTAGAGAGAGAGAGAGAGAAAAAAAAATGAGAATAATAATTAAAAATAGAGGTAATGATGGGAAAGAAATGGGGATAATAATTGAGTAATAATTTAAAAACCGGGTCTTGAGACCCAAACCAAACAAGTTGTAAGTATTTTCAGTAATTTAGTGAAGGAGAGTGAATAGCAATGGAGGAGAATGGGTTTTCTGTAGAGAGAGAGGGAGATGGTATGTAGAGTCGAGAAATGGTGGAGTGAATCTCCTTTTATAGAAGAAATTTGGGTGAAAAAGTGGGTTTGTAAGTTGGGTAGGGGTTTTAGGAGTAATTTAGGTCTAATTAGCTAATAAGGCATGTGAGGTTGAGTGTTTATGGGGTAATATCACCAGAGAATAAAAAATCCCATCGTTACACATAATTTGAAGAGCTGCAGAAATTTTCCCGCCCAGGTGACTCGAGCGCTCAAGTAGTGACTCGAGCGCTCAAGTAGTGACTCGAGCGCTCAAGTAGTACCTTGAGCACTCAGCTTGTGACTTGAGCGCTCAGATGTTGTTGAGGGTTTTTGGTGTTGTTTTGGTCTATTGGGTGTTTTGGAAGGGTTCGAGGGACTGTGAGCCTTTCGGGACTTTGTTCAAGCCTTGTCGCGATGTTTCTAGCATCTCGTCATCATCGGGAATGCCAAGGATTTTCACAGGTTCAAATTGAGGTGTCTACATTACCTCATGCGTTCACCGTGACGTGTGGGCCTCAGACCCGTTTCACAAACTGCACCAAAGTGTTCAAGGCGTTTTGGCTGTACCTCGCCTAACCTTTTAAAACACAGCATTCATAAGATCTAAGAAGCATGGATATGGATCTGGACACCACACCACACAAACTCAACTCGTGATTTTTCTGTGAACTAGGACACGGGCACGTAGGGGATATGCTGAATTAAGAAATGAATAATATATTTGTGCATATAAATTTTGTTCTCTTTTTATATATTCAGAAACAGATTCTGTGGTTCTTTAATTTTTTTTGAGAATAAACAAGCGACCTTTGATACTGAAGACAAATCATTCAAGAAATTGAGTAGACAGATGAAGTAGTGAGAAATAGTGTTGGGAACAGGAGAAAGACGAGGAAGAAGAGCGAAAGAGAAACAGAGAAAGAAGAAGAAAGAGAAATAGAGAAAATAGAATATTAGTTTTATTCATGTTTATGTGAAAGTGTATCTCTGTATATTGTACTGTAATCTTTTATTTTCGGTATTATTTCGTGATCATTTTCTTTAGGCAGTATATCACGACTTTAGGTAGTATATCGTGATCTTTTATTTTAGGTAGTGTGTCGTCATCTTGTGTAATTCTTTGTAATCGTTTCCTTTGTAGGTGTAGCCTCGTTTCTATATAAACGATTGTAATAGCTAGGTTTATTCATTCCGAAATATACAGTTTATTCACCTCTGTTTGTCGTCTCTGAAACTTACATGGTATCAGAGCAGGTTCACCTTCTACCTCAGACGATCAGTTCTCTCTCTCCCTCTCTTCCATCTCTCTTGATCAGTCCCTTCTCCCTTCCCCATCCCTCTCGACAGAAACTCTTCCACCATAAACAGATCTTCAGTCCCTCGACAGGCCTTCAGCCATCAACCCAGTACTTCAACAACCCAGAACTTCAACAAAACCTACTCTCAGTCGTCGCTGACCACCGACGAGACCAATCCAACCTCCGACAGCCTTCCGACAGCCTTTTTGACGATACCCAGTGAGTTTCGACACTCACCAGTAACTTCTCAACCTCCGGCGACTCAACCTTGACCTCGTCGACCATCTCAGACCTCCGGCGAGCACTCTCCTGCCACCGGCGATCCTCGCTGGACACCCACGACCTCCGACGAGCCTTCTCTGATCACGTTAGACTCTCGTATAGCCTTGCCAGACTTCGATCCGTTAACAGCAACCTCCGACGAGACTTGTATAGCCTCGCCAGACTCCTCTGAAATTAGCCGGAGCTCCGTCAAACCATCCTTCGACCCTCAGATCTGCTTTGGGTATTTGGGTATTGCTTCTGACGTCATATATAGAGGACCACGTGCCTTCTCAACTTTGTTCAGCCTTTGTTCAGTCTTTGTCCTGGTATTTCTGACTATTCCTCTATACTTATAGCTGCTCTGATCCGGGCTTTGTTTGTATTCTGAACCAGTTTGGGTTTTGTTTGAAATCAGTTTGGACTTTCTATATAATTAGCATCATGTCTGGAGATAAAAATCAGTTTATTAGTATCCGTCTGACCGGTACCAATTATTCTTATTGGGCCAATGTGATGAAAATTTTTGTGGTTGGTAAGGGGGTGTGGGGACACGTCGATGGGTCAACACTGTGCCCATCTGACCCAAAAGCTGAGAATTATGCCACTGCACTAGAAAAATGGACCATAGAAAATGCACAGATTCTTACTTGGTTTCACAACTCCGTAGAACCAAGTATTGGGATGAACTTTTCAAAGTATGACACGTCCAAGAAAGTTTGGGATTACTTGAAAAGTATGTACCTTGAATCCAACTTTGCGAAACAATATGAACTTGAGTGGTCTATTCGTAGTGCTAGTCAAGGTGATAAAACTATTCAGGAATTTTATAATGAAATGACGGGTTATTGGGATCAGTTAGCTTGCATGGAACCTGCAGCTTTACATTCACAGGTGGAACTTATTAAGTATTGTGAGGAACGGAGGTTGGTCCAGTTCCTTATGCCTCTTCGAGCCCAGTTTGAGCCCCTTCGCGGAGCAATTTTGCACCGTTATCCTCTACCTTCTGTGGATGCGGCTGTCCATGAACTTATTGCAGAAGAAACCCGGTTCAAAGTAGCTAGCCTGAGTTCCTCTTCACAGTCTGTCTTTGCTGCTCCGCCAACTTTAGCCCGCTCGCCTTCAGCATCTCTGTTGCCCACTCCAGCCTCCCCTTTTACTCAGTCTGCGGGCAAGCCCAAGCCCAATTGGCCTCAGACACCCGTGGATGAGTGCAGCTATTGCCATGAGAAGGGTCATTGGAAGCATGCGTGCCCTAAACGTCTCCAGCCTAAGGGACGCCGTACTTCCCAGTCAACCAGTTCCTCTGCTTCTCGAGCATCACAGCCGCAACATCATCGCCCTCCTGCAGCCTTGGCAACAGCTTCCTCCAGCAACACTCCTCCCCCGTTTGATTTTGAGCAGTTTCAGCAGTATCAGGCTTATATGGCAGCTATTCAGGGGAATTCTTCCCAAGCTTCTGCCCTGACTACCACTACCTCAGGTTTGCATGGTGCTTATACAACAGGTATCTTACCCACCACTTGGCTATTTGATTCTGGCTCCTCCCATCATATGACCCCTGACTTGTCTCTTCTTAGTAACTGTGTGTCTCCTGTTTCCCCTATTAGTATTGCCACTGCCAATGGTTCTCCAATGCAAGTCGTTTCTATTGGTTCTATCCTTTCTACTACATCTCTATCTATTCCTGATGTCTTTTATGTTCCCCAGTTGAAATTGAGCCTTCTTTCAATTAGTCAATTGTCTGATTCTGGTTTTGATGTTATCTTTTCTTCTTCTGGCTGTGTTGTGCAAGATCGGGTTTCGAAGAAGCAGATTGGGGCAGGCCGTAGAGTTGGTGACCTCTATATTCTGGAGTATTTGCATATCCCGCCCAAGTCTTCTTCCACTGCTGCGTCATCCTTCTGTTTGGATAATAACTCCTCTCCCTTTTATCTTTGGCATTCTAGATTAGGGCATTTGTCTAGTGAGCGTTTGAAACTTTTGGTTAAATCAGGTCATTTGGGAAACATTTCTATTGGCAATATTTCTGAATGCAGTGGTTGTAAGTTTGCTAAAATGTCTGCTTTACCATTCAATAAAAGCACCTCTGTTTCCACTTCTCCCTTTCAGCTTGTTCATACTGATTTATGGGGTCCTTCCCCAGTTATAGCTAAAGGTGGTTTTGTTTATTATGTCTCTTTTGTTGATGACTTCAGTCGATATACATGGGTGTATTTAATGACACATAAATCTGATTTCTTTCAAATTTATCAAAGTTTCCATGCCATGGTTAAAACCCAATTTTCTGCCTCTATTAAAATTCTTCGTTCTGACTTGGGTGGGGAATATTCTCTCTCTGAATTTCATGCCTTTTTAGACACCCACGGGACTATCCATCAGTCTTCTTGCACTGACACTCCCGCGCAAAACGGTAGAGCTGAAAGAAAGCATCGTCATCTTCTTAATACGGCTCGCTCTCTGCTATTATCATCTTCCGTTCCCTCTACTTATTGGGGATAAGCTATTCTCACTGCAACTTACCTTCTGAATCGGATGCCCACTCCTCTTCTCTCTGGTAAATCCCCTTATGAGCAGCTTTATGGTCAAGTTCCTAACTACTCTCTCCTGAAAGTTTTTGGTTCTACTTGTTTTGTCCTTCTTCCCAAGAAAGATCGCACTAAGCTCAGCGCCCGTTGTGTCTTAGGCGTTTTCTTGGGATATGGAATTAATCAGAAAGGCTATCGGTGTTATGACCCTGTGACCAAAAAGTTATATGTATCTAGGCATGTCGTTTTCTTAGAACGTCTTCCATACTTTACTCTTCCTCCGAAGGTTTCTCCTGTTGTCAAAGAGGATTTGGTTTGTATTGACCCATTTCCTGTGGATGTGCCTACTGACGAATATACCTCTACTCTTGAGGTCTCTGACATTTCTGCAGCTCCTCCTCACCGTCCTCCGATCACTCAGCTCTACACCCGCCGTCCAGCCTCTGCTCCTGCTCCCCAATCTGCCTCCGAAGATCCTGATCCACCTGCTCACCGCTATCCTATTCGTGAAAATCGGAATCCACCGGTAAGATATGGCTTCAGTAATACCTGTTTCTCGTCCTCTTATCAATCCTTTCTTTCTCGGATTCACACATATTTTGAGCCTAGGTCCTATAAAGAAGCTTGTACAGATCCCAATTGGGTGGCTGCCATGGACGCTGAACTCACTGCTCTTGCTCAAAATCATTCTTGGGAATTGGTCCCGTTGCCGGATGGTAAGAATATTATTGGCTGCAAATGGGTCTACAAAGTCAAGACTCATTCTGATGGTTCTTTGGAGCGGTATAAAGCCCGCTTAGTTGCTAAAGGCTTTTCTCAAGAATATGGTATTGATTATGAAGAAACTTTTGCTCCTGTTGCCAAAATGACCACTGTTCGCACCTTGATATCGGTTGCTGCTGTGCAACATTGGCCTCTTTCTCAGTTGGATGTCAAGAATGCTTTCCTCAACGGTTATCTGTCTGAAGAGGTTTATATGCGACCTCCTCCTGGTTTCTCTCACCCCTCTGGTGTTGTTTGCCGTTTGCGTCGCGCTCTCTATGGCTTGAAACAGTCCCCTCGCGCTTGGTATGCGCGCTTTCAGGATGTGGTTCTTCAGATTGGCTTTCAGCCCAGTATGCATAATTCTGCGCTCTTTACCCGTCGCACCTCTCATGGTTTGGTTCTTCTCTTGCTGTATGTTGATGATATGATCATCACTGGCTCTGATTCTGCTGCTATTAACGAGGTGAAGCGTCATCTCTTTCAGGAGTTTGAAATGAAAGACTTGGGTCCTCTTCGATATTTTCTTGGTATTGAAGTAGCTGCCTCTCCCAAAGGGTATCTTCTCGGCCAATCTAAGTATGCTACTGATATCCTTCACCGTGCCCGTCTCAGTGACACCAAGACTGTTGATACTCCTCTTGAGCTTCATGCCAAGTTTTCTGCTTCTGATGGTGTTCCTCTCGAAGATCCTACGGAGTACCGTGAATTAGTGGGTTGCTTAGTTTATCTCACTGTTACTCGCCCGGATATTGCCTATGCTGTTCACATTGTTAGTCAGTTTGTCTCTGCTCCTCGAACTACTCATTGGGCAGCCCTTTTACGTATTCTTCGTTATGTTCGTGGTACTCTTCATCAGTGTCTTTTGCTCTCTTCTACATCTAGTTTGACTCTTCGTGCGTATGCTGATGCTGATTGGGCTGGGGATATTAGTGACCGCAAATCCACCTCCGGTCTTTGTGTTTTTCTGGGTGATTCTCTTATCTCGTGGCGAAGCAAAAAGCAATCTGTTGTTGCTCGTTCCACTGCTGAAGCTGAATATCGTGCTATGGCTCATGCTACGTCTGAAATTGTGTGGTTGCGCTGGCTTATTTCGGATATGGGTGTCTCTGTTACTTCACCCACCCCTATTTATTGTGACAACAAGAGTGCCATTCAGATAGCCCACAACTCGGTTTTCCATGAGCGTACCAAGCACATTGAAATTGATTGTCACTTCATTCGTCTGCACCTTCAGTCTGCCGCCATTGCTTTACCCTTCATCTCTTCAACGCTGCAGTTGGCCGACTTCTTCACGAAGACCCACACTGCTGCTCGTTTTCGCTTTCTCCTTGGCAAACTCTCGGTGCTCTCTGCTCTCGCATCCTGAGTTTGAGGGGGGGTGTGAAAGTGTATCTCTGTATATTGTACTGTAATCTTTTATTTTCGGTATTATTTCGTGATCATTTTCTTTAGGCAGTATATCACGACTTTAGGTAGTATATCGTGATCTTTTATTTTAGGTAGTGTGTCGTCATCTTGTGTAATTCTTTGTAATCGTTTCCTTTGTAGGTGTAGCCTCGTTTCTATATAAACGATTGTAATAGCTAGGTTTATTCATTCCGAAATATACAGTTTATTCACCTCTGTTTGTCGTCTCTGAAACTTACAGTTTAGAGTTAAAAGATTACAGCTTTACCCCCTTTAAGGTTTCAAAATTTGCATTTTTATCCAAAACGTGTACAATGCGTGTCTCGGTGCGTGTCTATTGCGTGTCCAAGCGTATCCAAACGTGTCAGACTCAGGAAGAAATAGTTAAATACTTGGACACCAATTTTCACGTGTCCGGGATGTGTCCGAGCATGTCCATGTCCCACACGTTTCGGACACAGACGCCTGGAGATGTGTTAGTGCTTCTTACTTATTAGCTTAAGATTATTCAAATAATACCAACTATTGTATGTGCAATTAGCTTCGACCTGCTTCTTCTAGCTATTCATTAATTTTCAATACGAACTTGATACCGCAAGCTCCACTCCATGAACAAACACCATGCCTTCCAAGATACATAGAATCCCTAGTTGCAATAGGTGGGTTGAGATTGAAGTGCTTCCATATTTCTCTTCTTAATTTTGTTGGTGTGATTTCCTGTCATAATTGACTGTATCTTTGTTTGTTTTATGTTTCTTCTCTTCTGCTTTATCAATCAGGGTTTCAGGAAGGTCGATCCAGATCATTGGGAGTTTGCAAATGAAGGATTTCTTAGAGGTCAGAAACACCTTCTGAAGATCATCAGCAGGAGGAAACCTGTCCATGTAAGTAGCTATCAACAAGCTCCTCAATTCCAGGGGAAATCAGTTCCTCAAGTCCAGGGGAAATCAGTTGTGTCTTGTGTGGAAGTTGGGAAGTTTGGGCTTGAGGAAGAGGTTGAAAGATTAAGAAGGGATAAGAATGTCCTTATGCAGGAGCTGGTCAGGTTGATGCAGAAGCAGCAAGCAACCGATCACCAGTTGCAAACTGTTGGGCAGCGTGTTCAGGTGATGGAGCAGAGGCAAAAGCAAACCATGTCATTCCTTGCAAAGGCCATGCAGAACCCTGGCTTCCTAGCTCAGCTGGTACAACAGCCGAATGAAAACGACAGGTCCAATCCTAAAGTTACCAAGAAAAGGAGACTCCCAAACCAGGAAGAAGAAAGTAATTCATTCTGCAAATTTGGCCCCACTTCGCCTGATGGACAGGTTGTCAAGTATCAACCTTTAATGAATGAAGCAGCAAAAGCAATGCTGCTGCAAATCTTGAAACTCAATACATCTCCCAGGTTGGAATCTCCTGTCAACCACCCCAATCTCCTGATTGATAACTTACCTTCTCCATCCAGTGCATTAGATAGGGGTAGCTCTTCCAGTAGAATTTCAGGAGTAACCCTTTCAGAGGTTCTACCAATGTCTTCAGATTCTTGTTTGTCCGCAGAGTTAGGATTAGCTCACAGTTGTCGCTCAGTTGCAGTTTCTGACATTGAATCTTCTCCTTCAGTGGCATCCGGCCCAATTAAAATAGCTCAGTTTCCTGAAATTAACAGTAATTCGGCAGAAGATAAAGTTCTTTTTGATTTCTCTGAAGTGCGGGGAATCTTGCCAGGGAGCACATTTGAAGTCCCTGCCTTGAATTTTGGGGAACCAGATACTGGGAACACAGAATGTAGGAATGTGATGTCTGGATTCATCAATGGTGCAATGCCTGTTGCAACTAATGATCTCTCTTCTGACACAGAGGTTAATATCATGGTGGATGAGATTTCCAAGCTTCCAGGGATAAATGATGTTTTCTGGGAACAATTTCTTTCAGTGAGCCCACTTACTGGGAATTCAGATGAGGTTGGTTCTAATGAAGTGGAAGGCAGTATTGGCAAGGAAGAGGATCTACTGACAGGTTGGGAAATTGGATGGGACAAGACCCAGCGTATGGATCATCTCACTGAACAAATGGGATTTCTTGCATCAGAGACCCAAATGTTGTGACCTTTCCTTCTATATGGTAATCTGTGAGTCATCTAGAGGTAATTAAAAAATTTAGACCTGCTATTTAATTCTGTAACTTTGATGATGTTATGTTCCACATAGAAATCAGAATCCGACAATCAGATTGAAGAGGGGGTGGAGGAGCGCTTGATGATCATTTCTACCCCACCTCAATAACTGTGTGGCAGCCAGCTGATATCTGATTAGAGTATACTGATTTTATTGCAATTTCGAGTAGAGGCAGTTATTTTCCTGCCTCTTTGTTTGTCCTTTTCAACATATCAATTTTGGTGTTGCTGTGGTTCTGATTAGTTTTCATAGCAACACCATATTTTGCCCAGCATATCATCTCTTAGTTTTTACCTTGTGGTATTGCGTAAAAACCGTTATTTGTATTTACTGTTGCTTTTGTAATGTTTTCCACATTTCCTAGACTTTTGAAGATGTTTAATGGCAACTACTACTACTACTACTGACCTTTGATATGCATAAAAATACCATCTTGTTACTTTGATTATGAGAATGTGCAGTTTTCCCTTTCCTGTTCTAGAGAAGCATCAGTTTCCCTAATGAGGTTTTCTTCTTGTTCATTCACAGACTCGATTCACTATCTTCTTGCTGTTTAATTTCCAAATCCTAGACCTCTATTGATGTGGAACCGCAGAGGCCTGAGTTGTGTTTCTGACAAGAAAAAAATTGTTGAGTTTTCAACCTTTAATATGGTTCTGTACAGGTTGATGTTGGGCAAATGCTTGGCAAAACGATGCTTTTGTTCTACACCTAGATGGCCAGTTTGTGGTCGATGCTTTAAACAGTGGTTTTTCGTCTGTACTTCATAGACCTCTCAGACATGGCTCATGGGGAGTCCTTTATATTATTAGCACTGATAATGCAATGACAACACTTTCATGTATTCTGGTAAATAAATGGTCCTCAGTGAGGGGAGAGATTTGAAGGATGGCTTGTATCCAGTACCCCATATAAATGTTTTGCAATTTGCGATGTATTACTACTGGCCCGCCACGTTATAACACCAGCTGTGAAACCCGCTTTGAATTCAACTCCAGTACTGGAGATCATCCATGTGCTATTATCTAAGTGGGGTTGAACACACATCTAATGAAATCCACCACTAAAATTTTATTTTGCATTCAGGGAGATGGCTAAGCTTTTTTGTTGGCTAAGTTTGTCATAAACTTCACGAAGACTAGAAATGATCATTAGGAGAAGGTGTGCCTCAAGATTTGGGGTCCACACACATTGCATCAAACGGTGCTATTGTTTGTGTATGTGTGCATTATCGCCTCCCTTAAATGATCAGTGCGACAGAATTACCATGCATAAGTGACACAATTGGAATAGTGAGTGAGCATTGATAAAAGAGTTGAATCATAGTAAATCTAAATAAACTTAACCAAGCACCCAATTAACTTTACCACCTTCCAAGTTCTCATTGGTGGAACTTTGTTTTGGAAGAAATTATTTGCTACCAAGTGATTCTATTTTTAACTATTGGGATTTTTTGTTGTCATAACTGTCGGTAAATTATGGTAACATACTATCCTAAAAGAGTAGCTTAGTAAGAAGGCTAGGTTAATTTCTGCCTGCCTTGTTTTTGTTTTGGACTTTTAATCTTTTCATGTTATTTGCTAGGTCGTCAAAAAGTGCCGGAAGCTTTTTTCTTTCTGGCTTTTTAATTGGTTTGGTGGTTGGTGTGAATAACCATCACCGATCACCGTTGATGTTGCCGATAAAAAAAAAAAGAAATCACCGTCTATGTTGAGTGATACGAGATATGAAGCACATAGGGGGACTATTACTTGTGATTAAAATCAGATAGGATCGGCTTTGGGCATATGCTAAGGATGTGGCCACATCAAGCTCCCAATATTTTGGTTCGAAGTCTTTGACTAAAGGTGTTAGAGGTGAAGGGTATTTACTGCTCTTTTTGGTGGTAATCAAGTGGAATTAAAGGCTACAAGTGCAAGCTGAAGACACGAAGTAGGAGCAAATTCAATTAATTGGAATTCTAACACTAACTTGGCACGTATTTCATCATAGAAGTACCTTGTGTCCAATTGAATTAGTTAGAAATTAGATGGAAAAAAAATTAATGAATTGAAGTGGACCGGATGTCCCACAGTGTAACGTAGTACATCACCTATAAAAATAAAAATAAAAGGGGGTATAAAATTAATAAAAATGGACTTGACACACACAAGGTGCTGCCACAATTTGTCCCTTCCACGTTCACATTCTCTTATTTTGAGTTGAGGGAATTTGGAAGGAGTGAGAAGTGTGAAGGAAGAGTGCAATATCCAAGTGGACATATATATTCTCAAGTGCATTAGACAAAAAGGTATGAGATTTCATGGTATAGTCCACGTGAGGTGACATTAAGGTGGTGAATTGGAAGAAGGATAAGTTGGGGGTATGAGTGGTGGTGTCACTGGTGTGCATATTTTGGAGGTTGTATTATCCACGTGTGGGGAGGAACCCAAATTCTGAGCAATGAATTTAATATGACCTTCTATTGTTTGGATCAAATCTGCGCTGTTCATTGTCGAAATGGACGGCCAGATATAGTGCGCTGCACCGTGTAATGCGTTTTGCGCATTACAGGGGCCCCTAGTCTGATGTTGGGTGGAGGTGGGAGAGGAGTAAAGTGTAAATTCGTGTTTGAAGGGTAAAATGACAATCTTATTATGGGGCACTCTTAATGGGAATTAAGTGCATTTTTCTTCCTTTAGAGGTAATTTTCTCTATTATGTACAAGTATACGTAAGCATCACTAGTGGTATACTCAAATATGGATACTCAAATATTGCCACATCACATTTTGAGTATTCATTTAATGAGTTTATAAGTTTGAGTATCTACCCTTCTACAATGGTTCATTTGTGTCCATAATAAAAAAAAAGTACTATTCACTATATTTTTATTCATAAAATGGGCACAACTTTAAATTTGTACATATATACTTTTATAATATTATTACCATGTAAAAGATATTCACAACACGTTTAAAATGAGATCAATCTTGAACATATTTTGGTAAAAATTAAAAATTGATAATTTCAATTTTTGGGAGAAAGTGCAAAAAAATTGAGTTTTGAATTAATTATTTGAAAAATGGAGAGAGAATGTTGTTACTTTTGATACGGTGTGGTCCCCAAAATTTTGTTATTGATGTTTGGTTATTGAGAAAAATTGGTAGTTTTGAGTATCCAAATGCCAAAACTTGAGTATTTATAACAAATGTTGTTAACTTTGAGTATTTATCCAAATACCATTGTGAGCCTCTTTTGTGTATCAAAATATTTATCTTTGAGTATTTTTGTGTTTGAGTATACCACTAGTGATGCTCTTAGTAGGCAAATATCTAATAGTAGTAGTAAAATTTAGGGGCCAATTTAAGTGGAAGTTCAAGACAAAAGGCCCAAATAAATAGTGGTAAAGATGAAATTTTAAAATTATGTTGGTCAAAATTTATAAGGAAAATTCTACCATCAGCCCAATGGGCGGACTATAAGACTCTCTTTGACCGGTAAGAGTGCATTCAAACACTCTTACAGGTCAAAGAGTACTTTTATCGTCCGTCCAGTAGGCGGACAATAGGAGGACTAAATTTGTTATAAAGCAATAGTATAGCTGTCCTAACTTGTTTAAAAAATTAAAACCAATTGCCTTTGTGAAAGATGTTTTACTCCTCAAAAAATAGAAAAACTAAAGGAAGTGCGCAATTATTTAAAACTAACGGGTGATTATTTTCAAAATGTGTGTAAATCATTTGTAAAATATAGTTGACTATACCCGTTGCCTGTAGAGAAACAAAATTTTAACAAATTGATCAAAACTTACCTTCTATCAACTATGTTACAAGAAATGTTAAATGGATTAGCTATGCTATTCATAGAAAAGGATATGGTGGCTAACTCTATTTTTTTTAATCAAGACTAAACTTAGTTACAAGAGCTTCTTGTAGTGAAAAATGCTAAAACAATGATGATCGGAAATGTTCACTTTGTAGAGCTGGTCGAGTAGATAATGTATAGTATCTCAAACTTACTCAATTGAATATCATTAAAAGTGTCGGATTGGTAGACATATTAACTTGGCAATAATGAATTTCATTGGGTTTGAGCGAACCGAAATCACCCGGTTCCCACGAAGGTGAAAACGCTGGTATCCCTGTTGCACAATATGTTCCTTTTTTTTTTTACGTCTAAATAACCGACTCCATCTTTGAACACAGGAAAAAGATCAGAACAGAAGGAAGGATCACAAAACCAAAGAAGTGGTGAAACCCTCTGCAAATTATATTCCATGTCGGTTAGTATTTTATAGTTTCCATGATTCCAGCCAGCTATCTCAATTTCTCATTTGTTTCGTTTTTTGCTTTGTCTAAAAATGATGAATAGTTTTCTTATTTAATGGTTTGCTTTTCGGGCAATTGAATTATGCTCTGTCGTTTTTCCGTAGACAGGGTGATTTTCATCCAAACGTTGTGGTTCTATTCCATTTGGGCGTTTTCCTTATACTGTCCATGTTATTTGTTACGAAGCAGAGGGAAGAAATTTTAGATGTGGAATTTTTTAAGATAATTGACAACAATTTTGACATTTGAGTAATCTTCTTCGTCAATTTGCAATAATGTTGACATTTGATAAAATTATGTAGAGTATCCAATTTCTTAATTCTCGTACGTTATTATACACCATAATAATTTTAGTGTTCTCGGAATGAAATTTTTTCTTGCATTCTAATTATTGTCGAAATTTTATAATTTTTTTAAGAATATCCATAAAAATATACTCCAAAATAAGATTATTTTGGGGGCACCCAGCCCCTATGTAGCTCCGCCCTGACGGGTCATATATATTGCCATTCAACACTCATTGAAACTTAGGGTGAAGTAAAACTTCACCAATTTCGATAAATGTATTTACGTATCTATTAGTTATACTCTTCTCTAAGACATGATATGCTTGTTTGTGTATGGAAGATGATTTGTTCTGAAATGTAGTATGTGGATTTTGCAATTGTACATGGCATAATTGATAATATATGTCATGCTTCTCTCACACCCATTGGTTTTTTTGGATGGATGGGTTCCTTATAATTACAGATAATAACAGTGAAAGTCAGCAGTGTTTCCTTAGGCGCAACTGTTCAGGACATAAAGGAGTTCTTTTCTTTTTCTGGTGAAATTGAGTTTGTGGAAATGCGAAGGTTAGTTGTTCAACTAATTTCTCTGTGCCTTTAGAAATTGTTCTTGCACTGTGTTCTCTTCAACTTGTTGGGAACATCTTGAGTTAATAAGAAAACTTTCTGCCCTGAAGTAGTCATACAATGGCAGCTCTTAACCAAAACCAGAACCCCCTCCGGCCCTCCCTTTCTTTCTTTCAGTTTTTCCTTCTTCTCTCTTTTCTCATAACGTTTTACTTTATGGCATATTTTCATTGACATCTCTTGCAGTGAGAATGAGCAATCTCAGACTGCATATGTTACTTTCAAGGATCCTCAGGGCGCAGAGACTGCGGTCCTTCTTTCGGTATATTCACATCTCTAAGCCTTTGAAGTTATATATGTGTGTGTGATAGTTTGAAATATGCTTTTTTTTATGGAAGGATTTGTAATATTGCTTCTCATTAATTCTGAATTAGTTAGTCCCATTAGGTTATTCTTTAGGTTGCTGATCTTTAGCTGGGTTGTGCATTTGTGCATTACGTTGAGGCCTATTTCAGTTTTTTGGAACCTTGCGTTCTTCTATGAGGGATTAGCCTTGAAAATCCTTATAAGTTGAGTCAGTCTTTAGAATTGGATCTGACATTTTGAATAATCTGGACTTCAATATAATGCCTGATTGGGACCTCACATTGGTTATGTTAATCAAGTTATGGTCTCACATTGGTTATGTTAATCAAGTTATGGTTTGAAGTCCCAATATTTACATTTTGTACGGCTAGAGTTGCACGTAAGAAAGTTCCAATATACAGATTCTGGCTGTGGTTTATTTATTTGTAGATCTAGCTTTTGCTCTAATGTTATAAATATAATCATTGACCTTTCCATTTGTTATGTATTTTGTGTTTGGTTTTATATGACCGAGCGTTTGGGTGGTTCTTCAGGGAGCAACAATCGTTGATCAGCCTGTTGACATAGCTCTTGCAACAGATTACAAGTTGCCACCAGCTGCTTCATCAACACTTAATGTATGATCTGCTCCATTTTGTTTTATTTCACCTGCTATAACCGTATAACTTCCCTACATGACCAACTCCTTCAATGTGTGCAGTCAGTAGAGAACAAAACCTCTTCTGGGTCTGTCGTCCAAAAGGCGGAAGATGTTGTGATAGGTATGTTGGCCAAGGGCTTTATTTTGGGCAAAGATGCAGTCAACAAAGCAAAGGCTTTTGACGAGAAGCACCAGTTCAGTACCGCGACGACAGCCAAGGTTGCATCTCTGGACCAGAAGATTGGACTTAGCGAGAAGATCAACATGGGTACGTCTATTGTGAATGACAAAGTGAAGGAAATGGACCAAAAGTTTCTGGTTTCTGAGAAGACCAAGTCTGCTCTTGCGGCTGCTGAGCAGACAGTTAGCACTGCCGGATCAGCTGTCATGAAGAACCGTTATGTTTTAACTGGGGCTTCGTGGGTAACTGGTGCTTTCAGCAGGGTGGCCCAGGCTGCAGGGGAAGTGGGGCAGAAGGCAAAGGAAAAAGTGGCCGAGGAAGAAAAGGGGAGAGATACGCCATAGGGTTCTTCTCAGATTCATGACTCTCCGGATCCCTAAAAGCTGCTACTACAAATGAGTAATCTTCCAACCCCATTTGTGCACAGGGCTTATCAGATGATTCGCTGAATCTTGTCTAGTGATTGCAAGCCCTTTAAACTTGTTAGATATGGTAGATGATCTATATTGCATATGTTTTCCATAAACCGTTGGATTGGTTGCACCGTTGCAAAGGTGGAGCTTTTGTTTGTTTGGATTACACATGTTAAACAGCAAATGTATCGAGTAAAATGTGTTATTGATACTCTTTTAAGTCTTTTGGTCAAGTATTGCATAGTTGAGTAACTTATAGGTAGCACATCTCTCGAGCTTTTCAAGTAATAGCCCTGTCAAACTGAAATTTCTTCTCCAAAAGTTGCTGCTATATTCCAATTTGGTCAGGGTCTAGCAAGGAAATCTTATCTTCTTGAAACATAAACTTTAGTTTCTCAGATACAGAGGAGAGCTAGTAAATGACAGGAGATGAGATGAATGACGCACTTGTCAAAGTGGATGAGTCTAATTGGCGCTCTCTTTTAAGATGATGCACAAAAGAATAAAATTGCGTAGTTATCAAAATTGCAAACATCAAGCCAACCTTAGCTCGGTAGAGCGGAGGACAGTAGTTGGCTGCATGGCCCACAGCTTATCCTTAGGTCGCTGGTTCGAATCCGGCAGGGCATTTTTTTCCATGAACTTGATATTCTTCTTGTTCCTCTTCTTCTTCTTCTCTCTCTCTCTCTCTCTGGGTTTGTGTTGCAATCACGCCTAAAACCACAGCATAATCTCCTCTACGTTTTTTTTTTTTTTTTTTTTTTTTTGAACTGCATCTTTTCTGCATTAACTAGAAGGAGAAGGAGAAAAAAAAACATTTTGTTCCAATTTCTTAAACACTTATACTAATGCCTTCGGGAATTTTCTATCTAATCCTTCAATATGCAAGAAAAGGTGAACAAATTGACCTTGCACATCAGAGGTGCCAATCAAACAGAAACTGAACTAAGCTGAGCTCTGAACCATCCACAAGCTTTGCATACAATTAATGACCTCATAATAATAGCAAGTGATTAAGATATGGTCTGCAAAAATAACGATTGCATTCGTGATGCGAAAGTCAAAAAATGCCAAAAGGTCTTGCCAGAGATATATCATCCACTGTAGCAAATTACATGAATGATTCAGTTTCCCTACAGATGATTGTCCCACTCGAACAGTACATGTTTCCATCAATGAATGAAAACCTTACAGAATTTTCATTACCTTCACAAACGATAGCAAAAAGGTAAAGTGATGTTCTCAAATCAAGTAGATACCATAATTCTCCCAGCCATATCGATGACAGCATTCACTACAAAAGCTTTAGTCCACCAGTTACATCATCAACCATGTCGGCAGGTCCTGCACATATACAAGCTTTAGTCCGACAAACTTTAGGAGAGAAATTTTAACTTGATATGACTTGTGTATGACGGTGGAGAAATTATTGCCATGACAGTAAGTTGTAACTGTAAGATTCACCTGTGTGATTTCTTCTCATGGCAAAATCCTATCTCAAGGGGCTCATGGCAAACAGCATTCATAATAGTACGACTACAAGGTTCAAAATAATTACAGAAGAAACAAACTTACCCATGATGGCCATTACTGTCCTCGAATCTGAAGAAAAGAAGTAAAATGAGAAACAGTAAAAGAAACTGCATAAATCCGCGGCAAGAATCAATTGAATGGACTTTTTGCACTTTACTAGAAAAACAATAACCCCAATCAACATTAGGTTTTCTCCATGAAACTTGTGGAACAACCCAACTACAGTACTTAAATGTAGATTCAAACAGTAGCTCTAGGCAAGTCCCAAATATCTACCAAATCAGCTTACAGCAAATATCTATCATGTCAGCTTTACAGCAAACAAAAGCTACAATGAGAGAGCTAATTTGCAACTCACTAGGGGCAATTTGTGTCCTCCCTGCATCGATTGTGACATGCGTTGGTAAGTTTAGTGATTTTGCCCTTTCCTGTCGGGGTTGAACAAAAGGATGAGCTCATGATAAGAAATCACACAGGGACAAAGAAACTACAATAAAGCGAAAGGGGCAAATGCTTTGCACATACCCTTGTAACTGAAAACAGAAGACTTTTTTTAGCAGCCATAAAAGAAGTAGCAGATGACACACACACACAGAGACACACATTTTTTTTTTTGATAAGTCACAGAGACACACATGAAACAAACAAACAGATAAAACAAATAATGTAAAAACATGCCTCAACATTAGCTGAGCCCAAATTGGTAAAGGCCATACACAGATGCATCATGACTCAAGCCCCATCAGTCCATCACTGAGCAAGGAAGCATGACTCTGTATAACGGTATTACCCGAATTCTGCTGATGGCGGCATTCTTGTGAGCAAAAAAGCAAAAGAAGAAGTTAAATTTATACGCACGCCGCTGTCTATCTACATCTCATTGTGGAATACTCTCTCTAAGACTGATCAAGGCGCAAGTCCCCTCAAAGTATGAGTGTAATGAGGACAACAAAAAGCAGTAAATTGCTCGATGAGGGTATTCTGTTAATTGCAGAGATCCAAATCAAGGGCAGTGGGTAATCCAAGGATCAAGTCTTTGTTAGATTCTATGTATGCATCAAACACATTTCTAGTTCATTTGCATCTAATTGTTAGTTGGTTCGATGTATTACATTTATATCTAGGTTCATTCACATATCTTATTCCATGTACGCATTGATTAGATTCATTTCATTTAGACTTCTAGGAATTAGAAGGGTCTTTTCCATGTATTATAAATTGGGATGCAATCTTTCATTTTGGAATAGAGAGATAGAGTTGATTAATGAATTGAGTTTTTCAAGGCTGAGGCCATTGTGATTGGGGTTTGAGCTGCAGTCCTTCCTTGCTGGAACCGCCTAATCTTTGCGAGGGTGAAGCACCTCTCTCTCTATCTCACTTTTTTTCTCTCTTTTTCTTCTCATTCTTTCCTCTCTTCTTCCACTTTCCCGAGTACTATTCTTATTTTCCTCCTAAAACCATCACGTTTCCTATTGTAAGCGGTAATACTCAAGTGTCTTAAAACCTTCATACATCAATTTGGTATCAGAGCCCAATCCTGCATCCTCAAAGTTGACCTATTTGCAATGGTGATAACTAGCAAACTTAACTCTAAGGTTCAAGCTCTTTATTAAGCTCTTTATTAAGTCCTTCAGGCTAGTCAGTAAAGTGTTACAAGTTTGAACAGTGATGTTGCAACAACACAAAGTAGTATTGCAATGCTAGTTAGTGATGTACAAGAGATAAAAACATCACTTGTGTACATCACTTGAGAGATTGACAGTTGCTGTTCTAGGAGGAGCTTCTAAAGCTTATAAAGTCGGACATGTAAGTGAAGAAGCTACGCAAATTGACAATGACCATGTTGCCGTTATTGAGGGCATTCAACAAACAAAGGCAAAAATTGATATTCCAGTCAAAGAAGACGAGAACAAGCATAGTTATGAAGATTTGCCACTGAAGGAAGTCAAAGCGGTCGATAATAGTAATCCTAAAGTCTATGCTTTTTCAGGGGCAGAAACTGTTCATATTGAGTTTGCTATCCTGCATAAGTTCAATATAGCCAATGAGGTGATAAAAAGGCTTAGATTTTTGGACATTTTCTTTGTTGCCTCAAAAAGATCAATTTGAATGGTTGAAACACCGACGCTCTTAAATTTTCGTACTTAGACATTACAAACTCCAAGTCCAGTCTGACGAGGACAACAAAAAGCAGTGAATTGCTAGATTCTATGTAACCATCAAACACATTTCTAGTTCATTTGCATCTCATTGTTAGTTGGTTCAATGTATGCTTTTATACCTAGGTTCATTCACATATCTTATTCAATGTATGCATTGATTAGATTCATTTCATTTAGACTTCTAGGAATTAGAAGGGTCTTTTCCATGTATTGTAAATTGGGATGTAATCTTTTATTTTGGAATAGAGACATAGAGTTGATTAATGAATTGAGTAGAGTTGATTAATGAATTGAGTGTTATAAGGCTGAGGCCATTGTGATTGGGGTTTGGGCAGCAGTCCTTCCTTGCAGAAACTGTGGAGAAGCTGCTGCCCAACCCTTGCGAGGATGAAGCACATCTATCTCTCTGTCTCACTCTCTCTTTCTCTCTCTTCTTCTTATCATTGTTTCCTCTCTTCTTCTTTGCATACTTTCCCCAAGTACCATTCTTATTTCTCACCAAAAAACACCATTTTTCATATTGTAGGCAGTAATACTCAAGCGCCCTAGAACCATCCTACATTAGAGTGCCTCAAAAACCCACACTTTAGCCACAGAGCTACATATCCGTCTTAGTCCTGCACCAGGATCATGCCACTCACGATGCTGACCCGTAGAGACCAAACACATGGAGTCATGGACATTGGACACATCTACAGTTAATAAAGGAGTGGCTTGAAGGGCTATGGGCAAGTTTCCTGTAATATTTGCAACAAATTTTAAATAACTAATTTCCTAATGTAGTTCACATTGCAAATACGCGGAACAAGATAACAGAGGAAGTAACAAGAAGGCCCAAGAAGCAAAAAGAGAAATGGGGGATAATTTTTAACGTCAGGAAATTCTTTGTCATTGAAGATGAGGCCAAAAGTCAACGACTACATGATTCGAAACATACATTCATATAGAAGTACCTTGCTCTTTAACAGATGTTCCTTTGCTCTTAGATGTGTGTGTGTGTGTGTGTGTGTGGCAATAACCAATAAAAGCAAGTCATACATGCAAAGCATTCTGCATGTATGGAGGATGTATATTTTTCTTCTACAAAGCATTCTGCTCAGGGATATGACAGATGATAGAGTTCTTAAAAATGTGGTTTAGGTGCAATCACAATGATTTATGTCATACTAACTTGTAGAAGTAGCAAATCTTCTTCGTTTTCGATTTTCACAACCACCTTGACCTGCCCGCACATCTCCCACCTGCATATGGACAAAGCCAGATTAGATCAAAAATGGGTTGGCAACAGAACACATATACAAACTCAGGGCTCTACCAAAATAAATCCTCAATTAATCTGAAAAATACCTGTTCAGAGATTTTGGTGCCCGATGAAGGAGCTTCTTATAGAGACCCAAAGTCGCATGACTAAACACCAGGATAAATTTTGTTACAAACAGACCAGAAAAAGTCACAAAATCAATCCCAAGGAGAAAGCAAATAAAGCATGATAAACCAAAGTTTAACAGGCCTTCTCGAATTGCAGATCATAAGGTGGCAAAGGTTATGTGAAAACCCAAGTCCCTTAGTATTTCAAGCATCTAACTCAACTATTTTACCATCCCATTTTGGCAAGATATTTTATTTATCATAGTCATACAACTTTGTATGATATCTGACAACTTTCATGCTCACTTGTTTCAAATTAACTCTTCTCAAACACCTCCCTTCTGTCTAGAATTACAAAGTCCCAACCTAAAAACCCATATTATTAGTTTGAAAATTGAAACTGATAATGTGCCAGCTAGTTTTTTATTAGATGTCCAAGAGCAAAGGCTAAACATAATGTGTTGACTCAGAACTAATCGCCACCTGCATTGAGCAGCAATCTTCCCTTTCCCCATCTTTAAGTCATTCCTTACCACCAAAACCTGCATTAATAAGAAGAAAGCCAAGTTCTAGTCAATTCAACTAAAGGCAGCAGACATACATAATCTATATACAGAGCAAATTGACATGAAACCATTTTGAAATCTTCAAGAATGTCTGCCAGCTTTTCAATCTCAAGAGGTTCTTTTGTCCGACTTTTCTTGTTTCCATCCTTAGCTGAGGTCTCTTTAGCCCTTCTACTTGAAGCAAATATGCAAGCAGGATACCGTGCACTGAGTAGGTACCCCAAAGCAAAACAGCCTGCCCCTACTAGAAGGGCACTGAGCCATGTCATATCTATCATCTCCAAATGATGACAAACACCCTGTATAGTAAACAAGTCGTATGTCACTAGGTATACAGATAATAAACATCATTTGATTTCAATTAGCTTCATAACTATTTTGCCATACTCGAAGACGAAATCCATTCTTAGAAAGGTGACCATGATAACAAACTAGGTGACAGGACCATCCTACAGAAATATTGGAAGCCCTAGGGCACTGTTATTCACCATCTAGAAATTTGATTTCATTCTCCATTTCACTCAAAGAATTCCTTTTAACACATACAAAATCATGGCTTAAGCACCGTTAGTGATAATGAGGGCAGTCTGCAACTCATCTCCCCGAAATTTTTTCCACTATCTCTACAACAATATGAAACTGTATAACTTCCATAATGTAAACAAATTAACGTCCATCTTCTCATAATCTGTATTTGGTCAACATCAAATTTATGAACTCCAAATGAGTGCAATGATAATTGTTTAGCTTCAAATATTATATTTACCATTAGCCACCGATATGAATATGCAGCGACCCAACAAGGGTGAGTTAGACCTTGAACTTTATTTGAAAGTTCTTAGATAGCTTTCTCTCTCCAACCGCCATGAGTGATCGGCAGGTTGGGATGGGGTACTGGTAGCGATCCACCAGGACTCGCTTTGGATTGAATTAGGCTGAGCAATTTCGTCCCCTAATTGCTCTAATGCTCTTACGTATAACTTTTACGGTCAAGCATTATCGCAAAATAAATTTTCAGCATATTGGCAGAATACGGCTTCAATGTATATTGATGATTGATCTATGAAGCATGATTTCTACAGATAGTGTATCAAGTACTAGTACTTTGCAGGGTAATTCTTCATGCGTATCAGGTGGTCAAATGCATTATGGAAACTTTTCTATAGTTTTTGTCATACCCCCATATATACTCCAGCTGTACCCCTTCCAGAATAGTATTCGACTTTAGACAGAGATCAAGCCAGCTTGATAAGACTTTTTTCTAAACTTAGCAAGCTTGTAGAAATGCATGTCATGCATTCCCCCAAAATGTAAAATAGAAATATATATAGTGGTACCCATGCCCTGCTTTTTCTAGGTTTTTCCATATCCAGGTACTAGTACTGTACCAATATCCGTACTCAATACTCATAATCACACACATGCTACTAAGACGTAAAGACACAGAGCGTTATGAGCAATTAGATCCATATTGGGGATGAGTTTCAAGAAGAATTGAGGGTTTCTGCCTGATTGTCGTTTGCCATGTTGATGAGCCTGCAGCAAACAGGCACCATAGGCCTTTAATCATAATTTTGGTTCGTTACACATGTTTACTTTCCAATTCTCAAATTGACCACGGCCTATGGCTGAGCTTAGCATCCACGTGAAATTTTTAGTTGATAATATCATTCTTATGTGCAATTGTTAACACGCTAGCCACAAAATTTTGACCCTTCAAAGAGCAAAATGGCAAAGAAAAAGAAGGATGCAGGTGACCAACTTGGGACACAAGGATACGTTTGTTTAGTTTGGTTTACATTAGCCAGTGATATGCCATTTTTGGGCCACAACCCTACCTTCGAAATTCGTATGACAAAGTTCAATATGCATATTCACAAATATATGTCTGAGCCCGTAGAAACATAAAGATACCATCTTTTGTGTAAATCTAGAACCCCCAACTTTTGTTTGCATTCCAGTAGACCGACCCATCAACCCATATGCTTTAATGCTCTCTTGCATTGCCGATAAAGCCATATTAGAGAGGTGGGAAAGAAACAATGGATGATGACCATCTTTCCAATCAAAAAGTGAAACTTTTTCTAAGACTTTAAAATGCATTCATAAAAAGCTGCAATATACCTGAAGATTCAAAACCTGACTAGTGAGTAATCGGATAAGCAAATTACACTGAAAACTCTATAACAATGATAACTTATTCAAAAGGCGAACTACCGATCAGAGCGACGGAGCTAAAACTCAAACTTCACAGCAATTAAAAAGTAGGCGTAAGGCAGAAAAATCCTAGCACGAAGTAACTACCTGGCTGCGACGTGGCTAAAGAAACTGCATTCGCGGACTGATCGGGCCCTGTGTATCTATCTACGACTGCCCCTGAACCCCCAAATACGCATAGGACTCTAGACTGAATCGGTGCTTCGAGAGAAGAATCCAAGAAGAAGCGTGGGTGGGTGGGAGGGAGGGAGGGAGCTTCAGTCAGTCTCCAGTTTGGGCTTCCTTTTACCAATGATCCCAATATATTAGCGAAATATCAATTGGGTCCCAATAGAAAAATTACTACCATAATTAATCCGAAATGTTAATTAATTTTATAATGTTCTTTTTGAGTTGCCCCGAGTGAAAAACAACTCAATCGGATAGCTAGAAGTGCTTGATCCAACGTACCAACTTTTTGTTCATAATTCAAAATCCAATATTCTAAATGAATAATTGATATATTGATCAAAAACTTTTAAATAGACATTGTAAATATTGGGGATCAAGTAGACTCAAATTTTCATTAAGAACCAAGTTGACATTTCGCTAATACATTGGAGACCATTGCTAAAACAAGCCCTTCAATTTGCTTTTCAGGTTTTGTCTCTGGATCTTCACTGTCCTTTTGAAGGACTAGGGGCACTGTCGTGCCTTCAGTGTAGCCACGGGAAGGGCTGTTGCCCAAAGAATGACACTGTTACTTGGGGTTTGAGGGGGCTAGTTTGTTGTTAAAGTCTCGTTTGGTATTCAATTGATTTATTGATTTTTATGGGCCCATTTTGAATCTTACAAAGATGATTCAAACAACTAATTATTCATCAAATGTTATTTTATGGGTTCTTGCAAAAAATTAGCTCAATCTGATATCAGTAAAGGCTTTACTAATATCAGATTTAGTGATATCAGTAAAAATTGAGTAACTAAAATTAGCTCAATCTGATATCAAAAAAGGTTTTTGCAGGAATCCTTAAAAAAAACCCTCGTTTGGCACTCAATACGAATTCTAAAAAAAAAACTTACCGATATGTAATTGAGCTAATTTTTTGCTGGAATCCTTAAAAAAAACATTTTAAGAATAATAAGTGATTTGAATCATCTTTTTTGGACAAAAAAAAGGCCCCACAAAAAATCAATTGCGTGTTTGCTATGCCAAACAAAGTTTTAACAACAAACTTAAGACCCCCCTCAAACCTCAAGAAACGGCACCATTCCTTATGGGGCAACCACTGCCATCAAAGTCCCCAATCACTTTGAAAGGATAGAAAGAGCAAAGATATCATTTTCTCATCAAATCTTATAAAAAGGAGGGAGGAAGGAGTCAATCAACAATTATCAATTTTCCATTTTTTTTTCATTTCTCGCTGAACTATTTAATTCAAATGAATATTTAAATTTTTAACCATTTTTTCTTTATCAAACCCCTCCATTCAAATTGATTATAAGGTGTTGTTTAATAAAGCTGAAAATTAAGTGATGAATGGTGAATTTTTTAAGCTAAAAAGATGTTTGATAAAAATATCAATAGATGGAATTAAAATAACAATTTTGATATAAAAGATATACTCCCTCCGTCCCCTTTTTTTTGTCATTTTTAGTAGATCGTGCCTGATTTCAATTGCTTATATCTTTTGATATGAATTTCAAAAAATATTCAATATAGATCTTGTTTGATAGCTCTTGATGAGTTCTATTGTATGAAGTTCTTAAAATCATGAAAAACATTATAGATTAAAAGTTATGAGCATTTGACCAATGACACGATCTTCGAAAATTGACAAACAAAATGGAACAGAGGGAGTATAAATTTAGCTTAAATTAATGGATGTCATAAGTTTGTAGTACTAGTGGTGGGGAAGTGGTGGTGGAGAGATTGTTAATGGATAAAGGTAGTTGTTAGTGTGGAGTATGGTTGTAGCAAAGGTGTTGGGGTGCTTGAAGGATGGTTGGGGGGTGGAGAAACGGCTATGGGAGAGGTGGTTGGAATCGTGGTGGTGGTGTTGGAGATATGACAATGGTTTTGGTAGTGATGGTGGTAGTGATGGCACTAGAGTGGTGGTAGTGATAGTAACGATTGCGGAGGTGGTGTAGTGATGACGGCAATGAAGTGGGGTGGTAATCATAGCAGTGTCAAATTGTTGATGGTGGTGGCAACGATAGAGTAGTGGTAGTGCCGATACTGATGGCAATGGCGATGAAAGTTGTGGTGATAATGGTAGTGGTGGTTGTAATGGTAACGATTGTGTTAGTGGTAGTGGTGGTGTGGCAGTGTAGTATTAATGGCAACCACGACGATGCAGTAGTAACGATGGCGGCAGATGGGTGGTGATGGTGGCGACAATGGAATAATGGTGGTAGTGGCGGTAATGATAATGGCGACGATAATGCAATGGCAGTAATAATTGTTATAGTGGTGGTGTTGTACTGGTGAAGTTTTGTTGGTGGTAGTGACGATGGAATAATGGTGGTGATAGTAGTGGCGGCATGATGGTGACAGTGGTGACGATAGTGGTAGTGATGGTTGTGGTAATGGTAACAACGATGGCATTGCATGTGGTGGAATGGTGATGGTAATGAAGTGTGGCGGTGGTCGTGGAAGGAGGTGATGGTAAAGGAAGGGGCGAAATACATATATTGAATATTCAATCAGAATTAAGTATGTATCAGGCTACTTAACTTTTTTCTAACTTTTTAAACCTACATTTTAAGAGACACTTAAAATATTAAGTATATAACAAAATATGATTATCAAACAAGCTTAATTCTTTATTACTTAATACATTAAAAAACTGTACCCCTGCTAATAAGAAAAACTTCCACAAGCAGCCCTCTAATCAATAATAGTTTGTTTTTCATATTTGTTTTCCACTTGCTAAAATGGGAAATTGCATAAAAGTTGAGTTTAGCGTAACCAAACCAAACCGAGCCTTACGTCCCAATTACTTGAGGTCGGCTACATGAATCTTTTTTCTCTAATGAGCTCTGTCAAGGGCTACTTGTTCACTCAAACCCATTATACTCTTATCTCTGTGCACAACTGCACCTAGAGTCAATTTAGGTTTTCCCCTCCCCTTAGCGTTACTACCTAAAGCTATCATATCTGCTCTTTTAACTACTACATCTACAGGTCTACGATAGACATGTCCAAACCACCTTAGCTTATTTTCTCTCAACTTCTCCTCTATAGGTGCTACACCTATCATCTCACGAACCATTTCATTTCTAATCATGTCTCTTCCAGTCTTACCACACATCCACCTCAATATTCTCATTTTTGCTACATTCACCTTGCTCACCTGTTGTTTCTTAACAGACCAACATTCTGTCCCGTTAAGCATTGCTGGTCTTATGACAGTTCTATAGAATTTTCCTTTCAATTTTAGCGTAGTTGCAAATTACCTTTTGTTTCCCATTGGTTAACAACTAAGTTACTAAAAGCCAATTTTCTCTCACATACTTATTTTGCTAAAAACAAGTTGCTAAAATCACTCTATTGTTTTTACCAAATGAGAATCGAGGGTGCTAAAAGATTTAGCAAATGGGAAACTCAACGGTTATTGACTTTGTTCCTCTTAATTCCCTTGCTTATTTGTCATTACAAAGAATATAGGAACTAATTAATCCTAAACAATAGAGGAACTAAAGTGTAACCATAAAGGGAACTGGGAGTGTGTTGTGCAGGGGGTGCATAGCATACGTGTTGTGTACAGCTTTGGGGACTTTCTCGGGTCCTGTTGTTTGATTCTTCTTTTGTTCGTTTCATAGAGTTTGTATTGCACGTAAAAATTCAGGTTGATCAAACATCGAAAACTCTGTTTTCAAACTGCATTTTTCCTGGATCAAGCCCTTCCCGGTATTTTTTTTTGAAGATTTCCCGCGTGGACCTTGGAAAACACCTT
Source organism: Vaccinium vitis-idaea (assembly GCA_963854785.1). Classification (NCBI taxonomy): domain Eukaryota; kingdom Viridiplantae; phylum Streptophyta; class Magnoliopsida; order Ericales; family Ericaceae; genus Vaccinium; species Vaccinium vitis-idaea. Next base: position 40,161,041 of record OY978224.1, on the reverse strand, counting down.
TTGAACACATTGGACGGATCGGATTTTCTCAAAACAATTTGCAACACAAAAAAAACACCTCAAAGGCTCCAGTCATGGAGGTCCGGAAGTCCAGATCCCGGACTAGAACCGCCTTCATATATATATATATTTTACAAAACTGTGAGCTAAATGGTCACTGATCAAAAAGTCACCGATGTCCAATCTACATGAATTTTTATATGCAATACATTTTCGATGAGTCTAGCAAAATGAATGCTCAAATCAAATAATAGGATCCGGGGTGGGCCCAAAAGCCATGCACAGCAAGTGTGGTGTGCACCCTGCTCCCAACCGTAAATGGTATGGATAATTTCATTTTTTGTGCCTAACAAAAAATGATAACGCAAAATGATAATTCAAAAACTTACTATCTTAAACTGATCCTGAGCTCCCAAATAACCCTAATCAATTAATGCCTAAGGTATTGTTTGATAAAGCTGAAAACTGAAAACTGAATTTGTTAAGCACATAAGCTGTTTAATATGCACTGAATTTTAAGCACCAAAAAATAAGCTGTTTGATGTGTACAAGGAGTTGAAGTATTAAATTCACTTATTTTCCTATTTTACCTTTTATACATCCAGCAAAAAACAAATCAATAAATGAAAAAAAAAACGTATTGTTATACAAATAAAAAAAATATTGACAAGATGGCTTGAGGATGAAATTGTTATTGATAGTTACCATGTATTTGCGATAATGGTGATTATGATGGCTCAATGATAGAGTTGTGAAGAAGAGTTGTGAAGAAGTAAGTGGGTGGGTGGGTGGGGGGTGTTGGTGGAATACTGATGTGAGTTATGGAAGTTGTGGTGGTGGTAGAATGGTGGTTGTGTAATGGTGGTGGTGGTGGTGGTGGTGGAAGTGGTTGCAGAGTGGTGACATATGGTGGTTGGAGTGGTGACATATGGTGGTTGGAGTGGTGAAATGGTGGCAGCGGTGGATGAGGGAGGTGATGGTGGAAGTAGTTGCAGTGGATAGGTGGAGGTGATGGTGATGGTCTAGTGGCGGCAATGGTGGTAGTAGTTGTAGTGGGAATGGGGTAGTGGCAGCTGCAGTGGTGGTATTGGTGGTATAGTGGTGATGGTGGTAGTTGTGACGAGAGTGGCAAAGTGGTGTTGTGAGTGGCAGAGTGGTGCCGGGATGGTGGTAAGAGTAGTGGTAGTGGGGTGGTGGTGGTGTAGTGGTGGTAATGCAGACAACGGAAGAGTGTG